>JANBQV010000112.1:0-44892 GCA_027577495.1 Coemansia sp. RSA 720 | reverse complement strand
CCTAATCCAATATGTGATGTGTCATGTATGTATAATACATGTGACATGATACATATCTCACATGATTATACAACATGCATCATGATAATGCCTGACCACATACTGCCAAATTAGTCCAAGACTACCTTATTGAGAACAAGATAAAAGTTATCAAGCCAGCACCATACAGTCCTGACCTTGCACCCTGTGACTTTTTTGTTCCCATTAATTAAGAACAAGGCAGCAAGGATCAATTTTGTAAACATTAAAGTCCAATTTTTTTGGAAAAATGAGCTGGAATCAACCACACCAGCTCTACTTGAAGTGTTTTAAAACATGGGCTAAGAGAATGAAAGCCGTGACAGACAATGGTGGTGTTTATTTTAATTTAACTTGCTAAATAAAAAGTTTACTCGGCAACTCCCATTTACTTTGAACAAGACTATATAAACATGGCTGAATTTAATGTTGTAGTAAACACACGTTGTTTGATGATGTATGGAAAAGCTAGGCAAAGAAAATGATTTTGCGAGAAATCTTGACTCGGAAGACAACTAAAATGATTGTGGACGCAACCAGCAGCAGCCCAGTGTACACAATTGGCCATGTGTAATCAGTGCCATGTCCAACTGTATCCAGCATCATACTCGTGGTCTGTACAACACCAAGTGACGATAGTGAGTATACCATGTACACCATCCCCGATATATACGTGATCCGCCCGACTCCGTACTGGTGCGACAGGGCATTAAGAATCATGCCAACAATCGAAGCACCAGTTACACCAAACAACGCAGCTGACGCAATTGTTGCTGGAACCGACGGGAACGGCAGCCAAATCCCCAGCTGGCTAAACGCTGCCAGCAGCGTCCACAAAATAAGCATGTTGATTGGGCCAAACCGGTCAGACAACATGCCTGCAACAAACCGCCCAAATATCCCTGACACGTTGATAATAGTCACAATACTGGATCCCAGCTTTCCACTCTCCTTTAACACGTCAGCCACGTATGTGGGCATCAGAATGTATGGAATTGTGTTGGGACCCATGGCAAAGAAGCTGGCGGCAGCGATAAACAGAAATCGCCATTCGCGCACAACTGAAAAGTCCATGATTTTTGACGGTCGGCGAGCAGGGCGGCGCGAGATAATGAGCGGCGACAGACCGACGCCCATTACAATCATGATGCATCCGATGATACGGTTGGACCACGCACGCCCAAGCGAGTCAATGCAAGCACGTGTAAGAATCGAGATCCACATGCCGCCCACTCCCGAGCCCATGTACACTACGGCCAGCGCCAGTCCACGCCGCTTGCGAATCCACTGCAACGGCACCGTGACGCCCAAAATATACGGAAACGACGCAGCCGACCCATACAGCATGCCTTGCGTCAGCACCAACTGCCATATTTGCGTGCTAAACGATGCCAGAATAAACGAAAGGCCCATGCCAAGCGACCCAATTGCACACATTATTCGTGCGTCGTAGATCTGGCTCAATATTCCCACAAATACGCCGCACAGGTTCAGCATCGTGTTTTGCACCGAGCCAATCCACGAAATAGAAGCTGTTGGTGACGTTGAAAATTCATCGATAACGTAGTATTCTTGGTACACGCCGTGTGCTCGCGACGCGCCCAGTGTTATCATCGCCTGGATGCAGCCAGCCAGCACTACGAGCCAGGCAAACCAGCTGTCTTCCTCATATTTGCTGTCGGCAAATTCTGTGTCTGCGGCCTTTTTAAGGTCACATTCGTCTTTTGCGTCACCGAGCGTTGCCGCCGATGGAATGTACGATAAACGCTTCTCCAGATCGGCCATTTTCCTGTATAATAAAATAAAACTAGCCGAGATCCTCGTATTTTGCTAATGGACTGTCAAAAGCAACGCCCTTTTTGCTGCTCGTCTAGGTGGCAAATAGAACGAGACAGTAAATGTAATTGAAACAAAACAACAAGGTGTTTCTTGTTGAAGAAAGAATAAACAGTCGTTATTTCGTAAGAGAATGAAAGAATAAACTTGGCGACCCCAGAGTGTTTGTGTTGAATGCTAGTGTTTGGCATTTACTCAATTTATTTATATAGTATAGCAGGCATAGAGCACTGCGTCATACATTTTCTTTCCACATTTTGCTAAGCGCGAGTATGCGTGTATATTTTGCTAGCATAAATCGAGCGATATATTTTGCTATACTCTGGCAAACGCAAGGCGCTTCCACGCCGAAAGCCACCAACATCGTCTGGAAGTGCAATGTACTGAGAACAGACAAGACTACTTCATTCTTTTGCTCGCCTTTCAGCCATATTTTGAAATGATGTCATCTGCTGTTTACAGCTCTGTGTTCAATTCACTGCTTTTCCCAGCAATTGTCCAAACCTTTATTGAGGCAAATGGAACGCGTGGAAAGAAGAACGTGGTTGCGATATTCAGAGTCAAGATATTCGGGAGCTGCGCATTGACGAAAAGGTGGTAAAGAAGGTTGGCTGTATGTGGCTTTCACTATAAAACTCAGCGGTTAATGCGCAGCGCTGAGTCAATGTATTTCCGTTTCTTTCCGACATGAGCCTCTCCTTACTAGCCACTAGTCGTACACTAGCCACTTGCCACATATCAATACAGGTCAGCTGACATGGCTACTTGGTGTATTATGAATGTAGCTTGGTGTGGGGATGGGCGCGCCACGGGGATTTAACAAAAAAGCAGCTAGTACAGCACAGACACTGCCAGCTCAAAAATGGCAAATATAAATATGTGCTTTTATTGGGAGCTTTACTCAGTGCCCAAAGTCAGATCTGACGTAGCCGCGCACATGGCTCCCACTGTCTAAACTAGCAATAATCAAACTTATACATGGCGTATAATGAATGCTGACACAGAATCGCCAAGACCAATGGCTCTAATAAAGCACCAACACTCGGACTGCTTGTTGAACTCGTGTGTCTAGCTCAGCATATGAAATGTTTGATTTACAACATGATCAGGAAAAGTCTGAATCCATATCTCTAAACGTATCATAATTTGGGGATTAATGCGTAAAGCTGATCGCCGAAAATATGCAAGTATAAGCGATCGGCATACCGTTTGTTTGCTCAGCTTCTCTTTAGTTTGAATTCACAGCAAAAAACATGCCCTCGTCGGACGAATTTGACGAGTCCAGCGACTACTACAGCATTGTTAACAGCAGCGACGAGGAAAGCGGCAGAGACGATGCAATCATCGAAGAGGATAGCGGCAGAGACGATGCAATAATCGAAGAGAGCGGAGACGAAAATGACGATGCGATAATCGAAGAAGACGAGGTGATCGAGATCAGCTCCAGCACGCACGGCGTGGAGCCAGTGGCACAGCCAGCACAAGCACCGATGATGCGGTTTACTGTGCCGGGGCGCTCAGGCCCGCAGAACGTCGATGTATCTGTAGTGTCGCTGACCCGGTACACGTTTGCCGATCCAGTGGTGGCAGCCGACGGACCAGCACCACTCGAGCCGCCGCTACAGACCCTGCGGATCGGACACGAAAACGGCTCACGACCGGTGGGAGTCAGACAAGGCTCACACTCAGTGATGCGGCGGCACGGACCCGACGCAATGGACTACGGCGAGTACGACGACGACAGACTAATCGCCGAGTTTACCGAGGAGCGCAGCAACCGGCGGCTGGCACGTATTGCTCGGCGACTATTGCTGCCCGACTCATACGTCGAGGCATGCTACGATCTACACGAGTTTATGGCTACGCAGGAAACGTCGTATTTGGCGATCGAGTCAGTGCAGCGCAACGTGTTCAAATGCCTCAAGATCTGCGCCCGCTTGTCCAAGCTTCATGGGTACAGCATTCAGCACATGTGGCAGGTCATACAACAGGCACATAAGCGCATGCATGAGTTCACTCCGCCGCGAGCACGTACAATTGAGCTGTGGAACTTGAAGCTGTCCAACCGCATCCGCATGATGGCCGTGTCGCCGGCGGCCGACGGATCAGCTCCACAACGGCTGCCGTCGGTGCCGCCGCCAGAGCTGCTCAATGCGCATGCGCGCGACCGTTTGCTGCCGCTGCCCGAAATGAACGTCAGTGCGCTCAACGACCGCGGCTTTAACCGCTCACAAGGCGTTTCAAGTGCATCATATTATTTGGCTAATCCCGTCAAGCAGTCGCAGACTAACCGCATATTGCCGCCCATCAGCGAGCTTGTTTCAGGACTGCCAGACTCGCAGCCGGGGCGGCCACCGACTGCGACCAGCGAGAGCGACACACAGGACGATGCACAACACGCAGAGTACACAGTGGAAGAACCAGCTTCGGATATATTTGCGCTGACGGCGCAGTCCACGGCGGTTGCTACCACTAGCGACGCAGCAGCAGCTGCTGATTCGCTAGCGTCGACGCGAGAGGCCGAGCTGGCAATTATCGAGCACCAGCTGCGCGAGCTCGAGCGAACGCCAGCTCACCGCATGGGGCCAATGATGCGCGCGGCGCTGAACCTGCTGGTCGAAATGCGGTTCCGTTTGCAACTGGGACTTCCACGCAGTGCACAAAACGCCGAGAACGTACTGACCGCGCCGCTGCGTATCCCAGGCACGCAGCACTCGGCAAGCAGCGAGGCATACGGCGACGGCGCCCTGAGCGAAGATCGCGTAATCGAGTATGTGCTTGATCAAATCTCCACAACGCGACGTAATCAGCGCCAGCAGCTGGTCCCTGCAAACGGCAATGCACCACCAAGCGGGTTCGGTGCTCCGCTGTACATGATGCCGCACCACGCAAGCATGTTCAACTCGGGCGAATCTCCCGAAAATGCCCGCGACGCGTACCGCGAACGCGCAGAGTCCCGGCCGGTCCCGCGCAGCGAACTCCGCCGCCGCCGTGACGGCGACTCGGACGATGACGAGGAAGGCGAGCCCAGCGCGCCCAGCGAAGACGACTTTGACGCTGACGGCGATCTGGAAGTCGACGATGCTGAGAACCTCCGCGGACGTCGTGCTCGCAGTGGCAGCACACGCCGCTTGCCTGAGCCTCCTCGCAGACGCATGCAGCGCCGCCGGCGGCGCACATGATCAAAATCAACAGCTAAATTTACAATCTTCCCCGCTTGGACAGTAATCTATTTCTCCTCTATTTGTTGTTAAAATGACTGCTGATTCGAATTCACAGGTCGCACTTGTGACTGGGTGCTCGACCGGCGGTATTGGCTACCACTTGGCCCTGGAACTAGCGGCTCGAGGCTGCAAAGTGTATGCGTCGAGTCGTGACACGTCCAAAGTCGTTGGACTCACAGAGCACGGAATTGCGGTAATAGAGCTAGACGTTACACACGACATGTCAACTCGCGATGCTGTGCAGAAAGTGCTAGACGAGGTTGGCCACATCGACATACTTATAAACAACGCCGGCTTGATGTGCGCTGGCCCAGTGACCGATACAAACCTAGATCATGTCCAATCTGCATTCGATACAAACGTATTGGGCGTTGCTCGTGTGTGCCAGGCAGTTACGCCAAGCATGGTTGTGCGGCAGAAAGGCCTAATTGTCAATGTTGGATCAGTCAGCGGATATGCTACAACGCCATGGGTTGGCTTTTATAGTGCTAGCAAAGCTGCGGTCCATGTCATGTCCGATGCTATGCGCATGGAGCTGGCTCCTTTCAACATAAAGGTCGTAGTGGTTGCGCCAGGCGGAATCCAGTCCAACTTGGCGGAGCACCAAAAAGTTGAGCTGAGCGCAAACAGTCCGTTTATGCCCGCCATTCAGGCTATTCGCGAGCGAGCGGTGTTTTCCCAAGCAGGAAGTGCTACTCCGACAGATGTGTTTGCTCGAGTGGTCGTACCGCGCATTTTGGCCAGCAACCCGCCGTCGTACATTACATACGGCAACTACGCACGTATTACGTGGCTGCTGCACTATGCACCGGCGTTTCTGCGGGACTGGATATATAGTCGCCGATTCGGGACTGCTCAGTTGCAGCACAAGTCGTGCCCATTCACTGGCAAGTCTGGTCACTCATCGTGCCCTGCAGCACGTGCGCGTGCTTCTGGAATAAGCTGCCCCTTTTCTAGCCCTTTGATGTGGTGTGTACTTGGCGCTGCCTTTGTAGCTGCTCACTTTTATTCACATCCCGAACTTGTCCAAAGAGTCCGTGGTTTCTTCTTTTAATTAGTTTTTATTCTTTTATTATTATGCCTGCTGTTGTTTCTCTCCAAGCGTTGCCCGACCGGGTCGTGTCTCGCACCGTGTATCATTTGCGTCAGAACCAAAGTGCGCGATCGGCTTTGCAGCTGCTACATGTGTGCCGTCAATGGCGGATGGTGTTGATTCAGCAGCTTTGTGCCGATTACGAGCTTCATGTTGCCACCAAGGCAAACGCCGAGTACACGTTGTGGCCAGCCGGTTTGCCCCAGCCGGGCGAGCACTACTTTCAAATGGTCACCCAGCTATCAGTCGTCGTAGATTACAACTGCATTTTCAACGGCCACGCCGTCTATGCCATTTACGAAAAGTACAGCAACCAGTTGATTTTCCCACACGTTCACCATTTGATTCTGTCAGTTCAACACAACACCGATGATAAAGATATACAAATGCACGACTACGACAGCCATGCTCATGTGTTTGCCAAATACATCAAGCAAATGGCTCCCCAAGCAGACAGAATATCTGTCAAGCACTCGACGTTTACAGAAGTAAAAGAAATGCCCACCGACCACAGTTTCGACGCACTTCTTGTAGCTTTGTTCAGAAACACCCAGTACTCAGCCATGCTGCTCAACTACAATGATTTTGTGTATTCGTATCAGCCGCAGATTAGTCACTCGCTGTCAAAGCTGGATTGCTGTTGGAACGAAAACTACAAACAAGTGTTGCCACTCATCCACAACAGCGCAGAAACATTGATTGAACTAAAACTTACTTGCCATGGGGTAAGTAGGGACAAGTTGGTGCAGTTGTTTATTAGCCAGCACAACCACTACATTATTTACTATCATTTGCAAAAGCTCGTATTTGCCAAATCTACAAACTGGGAAGACATAGCACGCCCAGGCTTGGGTATGTGCAAGTTTCTGCCCAAGCTAAGACACTTGTACTTGGGTATTTTGTACCCGTTTATTGACGATTTGCTGTTTAGAGGATGCAGCGACACTTTGGAATACTTGTACATTACCCCAGACACGCACATGCTACAAATGCTTGAACAATATAGTGTATTTGCCCAGGGAAAATTTAAGCAGCTTCAACATATTGCAGTTGCTGAAAACACGTATAAAGATACGCATATGGCTGCCGCCGTAGCCCAGTTTGTACACCGAGCGTCTCCGGTTACCAGAATAGTGAATATTCAGGATGGTAAAGCGGGTGAAAAACTATTGTGTGCAGCCGTGCACAGCCAAAACATGGCATCTCTGCAAGTATTGTACATCAAACACAGCCAACTCACATTGGCCGACATTATAGCTGTTCTAAACGCCATGCCCCAGTTGACCGAGCTATACTGCATGTGCACAGGTTTGGGCGACGAATACGCAAGTGTTTCGTTTATGCAGTTGGCAGAATACATGCACCAGAACTTTTACCCCCTAAACATTGCATTTAGGGTCTGGGAAATTGTCCACAACTATAATATGCCAATGGCAAGCATCGAAGTAGCCAAAGACATGGCTTTATGTACTATGTTGTTGTCTGTTGTTTGCCCAAACTTTATTCGTGCTAAAATTGGCGTGCAGCACAAGCGACCGTATAATAGCTTTATCAAAAAGACTATTGCAATGAATCCAATCGGTAGGTTTGCCAAGAAATTTAAGGGGTTGTTGCAGCCTTTGTAGTTTTTTGGTGTGCACTATTGTTTTTCTATTGTATTTTATATTACTTGTGAATTTTATCTCAGCTCTATATCTTGGTTTAATTTTTAGAATTCTAGGTAAGTTACTTGTGTTACTATATTTCAGTATATAAAAGCAACCACAAATGACAACCACAAATGAGTATTGGCTTGAGATATAAATTCCAACCCGATTTGCATAGTTCAAATAGCCAATGTTAAAATACGTTTAAACCACAGACTGGTGCGTTTGGAATAACTTTAAACAACTCTACAATTACCGCCATCTTTTTAAAAAGAACAACGTATTTTATATTGTTTACGTACTAATAAAACAAATCAAGCTATAAAAAGTAAACAGCTATTGACAACACCAACCCTACACGAAACTCACAGAGACCGCTCTTTGCTCTGGGCAATGCGCGTTTCAATCTGAGACATCCATGTTTGCACCTCTGCCTGCTTCTGAGATACCGACAACTCTAGTCTCTGAATTCGATTCCGCATAATAATATTCTCTTCGCGCAAGCTGTTGATCTGCTCCATCTCGCTCGGTGTAATCTCGCCGTGGCCAGAGACCATGGCACTACCACTACAATCGTCTATTGTAGAGTCACTGCTTCGACGAACTCCAACATTCATAATTGGGTCTGTATCGCGCGGTTGTGCATTTGACTGCTGCTCCTCAGATCCGTCCTTTATGCTACCAGCGTCCATCAGCATCGGGGATGTAACCACCTTCATAGGTTGTGTAAACTGCAGAATTGATGGCAGTGTAGTCGTTGCGCCTCGGGTTCCACCCAAGCCAAGGCTGCTCATCGCCGGCGAACATGATTGCCGCGTCGGCGATTTGACCGGGCGCTGTGGATGGAACGTGCGCCAGTATGTTTTGGGCGACATTGTCGAATACGGGCTTCCAGAGTTGGTGGGCGTAGTTGAAGCAGGAGCGGGGATTGTTGATGCCCCCGGACGCAGCCGCTTGGCAAGCGGATGTGCGCTGCTACCGGCGTTTGCAGAAAACCCAGCTGTTGTAGATGTCGCTGTCGTACCAAGCGTGCTAGGAGCCCGTTCGCCACTGTTAAAGTAACCGTCGCCCCAGCCATCGAGTGTCCGATTGGGCATACTGTACGACATTGGCTGTTGTGGCGCGCCAAGTGGCGTGTGTCTGGCCGGCGCAGTGCCCCGGGCAGGAATGTCCATAAACAACATTGAGTTCCGCGCCATATCCTGAGCACCGCCCGGCGGCGACGGCGAGATCATTGGCGAAAATGATTCGCCCTCAGGTGTGCCTATAGTCATTGCAGCGTCATCTGGATGCGCTGGCGAGGCTGGATGCATCTGGGTCGGTCCTGACCCTCCATACGAGGATCTTACTGCGCTATAGCCAGCATTATGTTGTGGTAAACCTGCGTCGTAATAGCCAGCGTGTCCCAGTGTCTTGTCAAGGTCATAATGCAGCGTTCGAATTTCATCTGCCGCATCTCGCTGCATCGCCTCGCAAAATCGTGCAAACTCGAGCGAGTTGAACACGGGATGGCTGAGCATGCTGGTCGTGTCATAGCCCCGTGGCAGCTGCTCTGCGCAGCACCTCAAAATTGCGGCATCCTAAATAGCAAATATTTTGCGGTCAGTAATTGTTAGAAAGTTGGCCAATTGGTGCGCATAAGTATGCAAGTGACCTGTCAGCTATTCCACCAGCTTGGCAGCAAATGTAATAAAAAATTGACGCATTTGTAAGCAAATGCCCGCAAGCAGTGCGCAGAGATGCCAGCTGGCCATATGTTCATGCAGTGCAAATAATGCGGGTGTCTGTTGTGAATGTGGGAAAGTTGCTCCGGTGCTGTGCATTTAGAACTGTAGAAATCAATGCCAGACAATAATAGACATATAATCACAATAGCAACTGCTATAAATGCACTGGTGACACGGGGAACATCGTAGACACGAGACCACCGTGGGCACATGAAAAATTAAAAAGAACATATTGGCAAATGTTTCCAACCACGAGAACATTCAGCCATAGTAAAATAGAACATTTTGAAAGCACGCTGAACAAATACAAGCCGAAACTGTCGGTTGTATGTGTCTAATAATATACAAATACAGAGTGGCCGTTTCGCCTGCGCGTGATGCCACGATGTAAACATTGCAATGTACGGGCTGCATAAATGCCCGGGCACATTTGGCAGCTGCACAAGCAACACTTGCTTCCAGAAAAGCCGAGTAACCAGACACAGGCAAACAATTCACACCGTTGGTTGCACAAATGCACTCTAGAGCTAAAAGAGCCTTGCACAAGGCTGGAAAATAGAAGCGTGGCAAGATGGCCAGATAATGCATGGAAAAGAGACACCAAAAGTAGTGTTGCAAACAACTTACCTGCAGAATAACAATTCGTAAATCAAGAATAAAATCCAGAAAGCGACTGATGGTCCTGCGCTCGTCAATACCAACATTGCTTGGAACCGTGTTTTGCATTGTTGTAGCCCACGGAAAGATCTACACGGCGGAAACATATACTTCGTTTAGGAACATTGGCAAGGAATAATCGCCAGCATGACATTAATTGCTAGTGTTCTACGCTAGAACAATTCCGCGCATTAATGTTCTGTACCAGGCGCAGGACCAGATTATTTGGCATTGACATGTCAAAAACAAGCTACTCAGAATCACGCTGCTGGCACCCGCTGATTGGATCAATACACGCCAGCGAAATTGTGTGCGCATGTCCGCACACATATTCGACTGGCACGATCGTCTGCCTTACAGCTGGGAACCAGTAGATAATGCCCGAGTATACAGAAACAATATCTGCATGCTTTGAAAGTGGATTGCGTCTTAAAGGAGTTGCCAGTTCAGTGGATATGGTAAAGGGGCGAGATTGAAATGTTTTGCTTACCATGCCCTGAAGCGACTCTGATGGCAGAACTCTATGGCGCTGGATGCAGTGGTGGCTTTCGCAGTATCCGCTGTTTGCAATCGACAAGTGTTTAAGGCGGTCCAGCGACACGCTGTCGGATAGCGGTGAGATAATGCTAGAAAGCGCAGGACCTCGGCGTGGCATACGTGGATCCCGGTGTTCAGATCCGTTGGTGGATCCAGGCGAGGCTAGCTCTCGAGCGCGATCAAGACTGTGCTGGCGGATAACCCTATACTTCCAAAAGCGGATGTGTAATCATAAGCTGACAAACGTAGATCACAAAGTGCGGATTGCTGGAGATAAGACCGTGCGCTTGTTGCTCGGACAAAGGTCGGGCAAATGTGTCAGATACAACTTACCTTTCAATGGGAAGTTTGTGCTGCGGCAATAACATCTGTGCCAATCCAATCCGTTCTGCAAGTGCGACGAATCCAGTTTCCATGGCTGCGGCCGAAATTGGCGCTGCGTCGCTGGACTGCATGGGCAGCACCAAGGAACTCTGCCATGTTGCATCGGCAAACGTTGGCGGCGGCGAGTTTCCAATGTGCCAATGGTAAAACAGCATCGCGCCCAGCGCATTCCACGGGCAGTGGAGCGGATTGCGCGCCCGGATTATGCTAAACTACACATTTAGAATAGGTAATTCAATAGTCATTAGCAAGTGTTAAATAGAGCCCCGAGTCAGAAGATCTGCAGCACAGCCCATGTGACTGATCGCTAAACTAGCATCCTGATCACATTCACGGATCGCAATGCGTTGCTAGTTACACATAGCAAGCGGGGAATTTATGCACGCTGATCCTGGGGTCTGGTTGCAGGATACAATTGGGTTGTGGGCTGATACGAAATGGGAGCACGGGTCTATAGCAAATGCGGTCAAAAGCAGTCATAACAACACTTGCTAAACCAGGCTCAATGGGGAACTCCGGCAGCGGAGTGACCTATGACCAGTAGCTGCAGCCATGCCAACTTCCAAAAGAAGAAAGCGTGATGATTAACGGCGGAGAGCGTGATTGCGCGAAATGGTGCCAAGCAAGAAAAATAAAATAAAATTGGCATATGCTCAAGTTGGAATAATCGCAGTGTATGACACACTAGTGGGACGGATAGGCAGCAAATACAAGAAAAGCAGTTCCGCCGCGGACCTTTGAAACGCAACCTGCAAATTCATAGAAACAGGGGATCGTAGCTCACTGTGGGCTAAAAGATTAATGGATTTTTGTGCACCAACCGTATCAGCCAGCTGCAACGATCGCTAATAGCGACCCTAATTGCTGCTATTGTTAGCAGATGGGAAAATGCCCGTGCTGCGGAGATAATGGAGAGAACAAGCACATTGGAATTTCATTTCCAAGCACACAAAAATACGAAATGGAAAACGAGGATGTCTGTCCATCTGACGCTCAGCAGGCTCTGCATTGCAGAGAGCCACGCGCAATGCCATCTCGCGGCATTATTTGTGGTAGGATGTGAACACAATTGACACGGCAATATAGCCTGACGCGTATCACAGACGTAACAGACATTAAATTGAGCAAGCCTTTTCAAATTGATGGCATGGGATGCCAAGAACAAGCCCAAGCAGATGTAAGAATCAGTCAGCCCTGCTTTCCCCGCAATAACACGTGAGCGGTGCTTAGCATCATATTGTTTCTAGCCGTCAGCAAAGATATGAGGGCCGGGCAATTTATGCTGGTAGGATCTTTGTACTTACTTGTTGTCGTGATAGTGAGCCAGCAGCTCCACCCGAACCAGAACGCATGCTTGATGTTGAGTTTGTTGTCAGCACCACACGCAGCATCGACGCAGGCAGCCGAGGAGCCATCGTGCTCGACGCAAAATAGGCATCACCAAGTCGCAGACTAGTCACATCCGCAGCATCCACCCAGATAGCCATGGCAGTTGTGAATATTAGCCGTGCTGCTGCAGACCTCCAATCCAGATTCTGCGTCCAGCGAATCTGCCAGTTCAGCTCCGTTGACTCGGAGATGCCAGCCGGGTACTGTTGCAGCGGCGGAGGCAGTGGAGGTAACAACATTCCTGGTGCCCGGCTGTGCGGATATGGCTCAGAATGGTTATGGTACGACGGCAATGCTGGCGACATTGGCGGATGCATCATCGGGTGTGACTGCGGCGGAATCTGTTGCTGAGGATGGTGACTGGAACCCTGATAGCGACCATGGCGCCCTGGATAGTGGTGATAGGGCGCGTCACCATAGCTTGGCGTGTACCCGGCATGCAAGCGCGGAGAAATTGCCATCCCCGACGAGCTTGCTCTTGGTTCGGTCGGATGAGCATCCTGAGTAGCTGCGCGGCCCTGGAACCGCTCGCGCCGCGGGAAGTTGCGCAGTATATCGTCCCATTTGGCCTGATACCGCGTGCCCTCCTTGGGTGACACTAGATCTGGGTTGTTGCCGGTCTGTATCCGCCACAGGCAGATAACGCTGCCCATATGGTCGCGCAGGATATCCGGCACATAACTCTTCTTGGTGTTGATCTTGTTGACAAGATCGATTTTAAACAGCCAGTCGAGGTAGCTGATAAGCTTGTCTTCAGTAACCGAATAATCGAGGTTGTGCTCTTTGCAGTACCGAACCCACAACGCCGCACGCCAGGCATAAATTGAGCGGGTCTTTTTTGATATAAACTCGCAGTTCTGGTACAACTCCTGCGAGTCCTTCAGATCTACACAGAAAAGATTGCGAGCACAATCGCTGCCAAAGTTTAGCGTTGTGTGCTAATCGTGCCCCTTGTTCAACAAAATGACCAGTTTGGGGCAGACTGTCAATTCATTGAGCAAAGTGGCCAGGCTTTGGTCCATTCAGAGTGGCGCGCAAGCATACATATGCAACCAGAAACAGATTTGCGCATAATAAAGAAGACTTGGCAAATAGAGCAAGGCACCGCGCCGCATTTGCTTGTGCGTGCGGAATCTCCACATCTCGCACAGGCTTCTTCTGCTTTGTATACACTGCCAACTGAACAAGAGCCCTTGTAGCTTGGCTCCAGCTTCAATGGACTGAGATGCATGCTCAAAGGGGAGCAGAGCAACATTTATCAATCTGGCACACATTGTTGGCTCATCAAATAGACTAAATTAGGAAATATGGCTGCTAAATGCATAGCCATCTTACCTTGCTTAGAGTACAGCGCCATAATATTTTAGTTTTGAGTGCGAGGAAATGTATCAACAGGATGTGATATGCAGGTGTGCGAAATCGACGCTCACTCTTGGCTGGTTGGACCCTGCTCTTTTAACGATAATTGCTGCAAGGGCGCGTGAGCAAGATTGCACGGCACGATAATAACAGAATAAGAGGCAATAGCCAGAATAGAGGCGTTTTGGTGCGATAATTCTCGAAAAGTAAAGCCAAAAGAATGATGCAAAAGACGAGAGCTAAAGCCAGGACAGCGACACGCGCGTGTTGGACAGAGAAGCAAGCTATTGCTGCGTAAAGAAATCGCAAATGTGGTGAGGCAGGAAGAGAAAAAGACGTCGAGGTGGCGCCAGGTATCTGCTGTGCCGGTAACAGGCGTGCTTTTATAGCCGGCAGGTTATTAATGAGCGACGTGCACGCACATAAAAAAGCTTCCGATGTAATGGGGAGGGATGGGCCCAAACAGAGCCAGCGTGTGGCAGAAATAAATAAGCAGGCGGGATAACAACGGGGAGCGAGGCTGCCGAAGCAAGAGGGTGTGTGTGGGGAGAGAGGGTTCTAGTGGCTTTGGACTAACAGATACAATATGCAGCTAATCACCAGCAACCCGAGCACGAACCGACGCTTGACAAGGCGTGAATGGCAAAGCCAAGAGACAACGACGTGAACAAAAAGAAAAAGGCGAGAGCTGAAACAGTGGCTGGTGGAGCTCGGCGCGCTCGGCAAGAAATGCAGAGAAGGAACAAAAAAGGGCCAAAAGTTCGTAGTGCAACTAGAGCGCACGCAGGCCCAGGAGTCGCGATGATTTTATTATGTATCTGCTCGCAGCAACGAGGGGTGGGCGCAGGGAGGGCCGCGGAAGCGGGCAGCAAGCCCCGGCAGCAGAAAACAGAAGGGGCAAAAGTTCCTAGTTTGGCTAATGAAATCAACCCACCCCGCGAACCCCTCCCTGGACCCTGTAGTGCAAGATCGGGAGCTCTGGAAGGGCAGGTTTGCGTTTATTTTTCTTCGCTGGCTACAAGCTTCCAACACGCCTGCACACAATGGGTGCAGCAAAAGCCGGAGCTGCAGGCTGCGATGGAATGGAAAGAGAGCACAAAGAGTCTGCTGACCAGCTAATTTCTCCTTTACTTGATTGCAAAACGCTTGACTGGGTTCAGGCCAGCTAGTGGCTCTGCTAGCCATAGTTCACAGTAGGTGTGTAGAAAAGCCTAGACGTCGAGTCTGCAGGGCGTGAGTTGAATAGGCGAAGGGTGTTCCGGCTGCGGCTGGCAACCATAAACTTGTGCTTGGCATGCCATCCCGCCGTCGATCCAGCACATTGTGCTCCTTTGCGCACTGCTCATATGGTGTGGTCCAGACCAGGCCAAACCTCCGCCAAGTTCTTGTTTTCTCTACCATGCACTTTCCTCCGCCCGTTTTCCCAGGCAGATCGGCAATTCTGAATGGTGCTGCCAACGGACATTTATTTTCTCGACGTGCCTGACAGGGTTTTTGTAGTACTGTACATCTACGCCACGTACTCGTGAACCAGAGCGACAAACCTTACTTGCGCTCAGCCACCGCTTGCAGAGTGTTCATTCCACGCGTCTTTGCCAAGAGCGCTTGTGTTGGCTAAACAAACGCTGTTGTTGGTCCTTCCCCGGGCCTTTGTTTTCACAATGTCTGGTTGTAATGAGCGATAACATCTCAGTGATTCGCGCTGTCAAAAAGCACTGCTGCCAGCAATCGCCCATGACAGGTCCCTAGCTTGCTGCTCGCTTGGCTGCAGAGACGCGTTGGGCAGCAATTGCTGCCCATCAGCAACACAGTGTGCAGCTTGCCAATAGGCTGGATCGCGGAAGGGGAGAGGAGACAGGGATCGGCTGAAAAGAGCATTTCAAAACACACTCTTGGCTTCTAACAACCAGCTTGTTTTCTTTGAGAATGAACAGAAATCTGCTGATGACCAGCATCTTTTAGTCGAACTTTGCATGCTGCAGTGCTCCACAAAAAGGTTTGGGTTGGAGGATGTGCAGCTAGACTAGCTCGTGTTTACTAACACTGGCCAGCTGCAAACTATTTGCTTGGAAGGTAGCAGGCGACATGGCTTCCTAAAAATAGGTATATTGTGTATATGTCCAAACAGAGACAGCTTGTCTGGCCGTCTATTTTCATCTAGGTGCGTCTGCTGCTAATATGCAGCGGATATTGACAAGACAGAATAGGATGGAATAAGTCAAGTCAAAATAAGCAAGACGAGACACTGAAGGCCAGAAAAGGGCAAAACATGAAACTGCAGGGCTCTGTCTCCCGACCAGACCTGCAATGCTGAAAGCAAATCCATACATTCAACAAAATGCGCGATTGGGAAGCGGCTGCTTTTTCAAAAATGCGACAGGCTAATGCCGGATACTATTTCAATATTGCAGCTCAGCCTCCCAACTGGAATATTTTCATAGGGCATCCAATGTTTACAAATTTGCGTGGAGCTGCAGGCTGGACGTCTGTATTTTGCCTAAAATGTAACGCTTTGGCCAACCAGCATAAAACTGAGGTCGGCAGACTTTTCCGCGAACAACTGGATGGAGAATGGGCAATCGGCTATTTAACATGTCTGATTTCCATCCCTCTTTCAATGATTTGAGCACACGAAGCAATATGCTCTTGGATGCACGCATGTATCGCGCCAATCGCTAATCCATGATGCAGCACATCTAATTCCCTTGTTTCTGTCTGCACAGAACATTCAATTAGAAACATTAGCATATGTATGCTACGATTTCTA
This sequence comes from Coemansia sp. RSA 720, assembly GCA_027577495.1. Classification (NCBI taxonomy): domain Eukaryota; kingdom Fungi; phylum Kickxellomycota; class Kickxellomycetes; order Kickxellales; family Kickxellaceae; genus Coemansia; species Coemansia sp. RSA 720. The sequence goes on along the minus strand of JANBQV010000112.1, from coordinate 28,255 downwards.
ACTCTACTAAAAAGCATGCAGTGGCTCGGCCGATGATTTTCCTCATTTCAAATATAGCATTATTTATTAAAAAAAACTTACAAACGCAGCATACTATTATTTTGGTTGTATTTGCAGCTCTGCCTCTGCCTCTTCCAGTATCCGGGCTGCAGTGTTGACAGCGCTCTTCAAGTGGTAGTTGTTGCGCTTAGCGACCATATCGAGCTTGACCAGGCTACGTTGGTGCCTTTCACGGCTAATTGGCGGCTGTGTACTCGTTTTCCCATTGACTGTTGACGGATCGGGGTATTTTTGGCAGGTTGCAATGCGGGAGATCCTGCGCTGCATGAACTGATTGATAGTCACTGCTTCTGACAGTTCAGAGCTTATATCGCGGATGGACTGCAAGAGCTTGTCAGTTAACGCAGCCTTTTTGCGAATATCTGACTCGTCTGTCAGTCTCTCATCCTGAATTACCCTACCATCGCTTTTGCTGCCACTGCTGGTGCAAGATGAGTCTTGTAGAGTGTCGGTGGTGTCAGCAGATTCAGACGGCGCATCAGACTGTCCACCAATTTCGGCAGTAACAAGTAGTTCTGCTGCGGTCAAAATGCTTTCTAGCGGTTTTGACACAGTCTGGTCAGTTTCATCTGCAGAAACTGTGCTGGATACCGGAGTCTGAACAGTCGTAGTGTCAGGAGATTCGTCAACTTTTTGGTCTTGTTTCTGAACCAGATTTTCGGTTTGGTCAATTGGAAAAACTGCAGGCTCAGCATGGTGGTCAACCAATACAATCGAGGATTTGTCCAATATTTGGTTATTCTCCACCCTTGTCAGATGCTGGATCTGGGCCTGACACCCCTTCTCGTCGTCATCCTCGTCGTTGCCGTCGCTGTCCAGAGTCAGATCCACAAAGACTATATCTGAAATCGGAGTGGCTGGAGTTTCATCAGAGTTTGAAAGATTATAAACATGTTGCCTTTTGGGTGGTGGCACACTGTCATCAGACTGGAGAATGTCTAGCTTGCGCTTGACAGTAGCCGCATCAAATATAGGTGGACTCTCAGCATCCAAGCGCAGATGTGGTAGTGCAGCACCGTCATCTAGCTCGTTGCTCGACAGCTTGCGCTTAATGGGCAATGGATCCACACTTAAAGAGTCAGGGCGAGCTGGTTCAAAGCTGGGCAGCGAATCCGCGCTTGAAGGTTTTGAATCTGCTGGATCAACATTAGTCAATGCATCCACGCTTGAAGATACTGGAATTGCTGACTCAACACTGGGCAATGCATCCACGCTTGATGGTATTGGGTCAGTGCTAGTTGTCATAACAAGTGACTTGGCAACAGGCAACTCGGTAGAAAAAACCTCAGTGCTTAGCAAAATGCCATTTGGAAGATCTGACTTGGATGGCTCTGCATCTGGCAAATCAGCATCTGAAAGAACTGACTTGGATGACTCTACGTTTGGCAAAACGGCAGCAGGCAACTCGGCCAAAGAAACCTCTGTGCTCGGCAAAACGACATCTGAAAGAACTGACTTGGATGGCTCTGTGCAGGTAGTCTTGGAATTACCCAAGTCGGTCTTGGGTGATCCGCCAACAGGCTCGACTGATACAAGAGTCTCTGCAATAGGAGCTTGACTAATAGTAGCGTCTGTAACTGTGGGCCTTTTGTCCAAACTGGCAAAAGCAGTGCACGGAACAACCCGAGCAAGCCGGCTGTCGTTTGGTGTATTCTCAACCAGCGGCAAAAAGTCGGAATTCCAGGAATGTTTCCTAATCGCATCAGCACTTTGCACAAAGTGGATAGACTGGAAGACTTCTGACGAAAATATGGCAGTGCCAAGAAGCATGCGGCGGTAGAAAGGAATGTCACACAAGATCGCCATGTCCTGGAGCAGCACTGTCCGTAGCATTTTGAGCAAATTGCAGAACCGCACAATAATGTCCCACTGCTCTGGACTCCCTCCTTGGTCCACCAGATCGTCATAGCTTGGCAGCGTATCCACAAACGAAAATATTTGCTCCTCGATGTGTTGCGGAACGGTATGCTTTTGGCGTGGAACGTTGTACGTAGTCGCCCTGTTATCAGAACGAAATCCCGCGTTTGCTAGCTGAACATCCGCGCAATGCCCGTTTTGTAGTGACCGCAGTGTCACATACATGTTTTGTGCAGAAGATACAGCGTTTCGCAGCAGTTTGCTGGAGGTCAGTGCATCGGTAACCGTGTCTAGCGCAGATTCCGACATGTACTTGAACCGCTGGACTCCGCGAGAAGCTCCATCCACAAACTCGCTGTAAATTTTGCCACAGAACTGTTCCAGCTCATCATCGTGTAGTGCCGGATCAATATGGAACAACGGCTGATTAGCCCATGTAGGATCTTCAAAGTCAGGTGGCGGTTCTTTGAGAACATGCCACTTGTAGAAGAACAACATTGCCAGCGCGTTCCACGGACATTGTAGAATGTCTTTATGTCGCAGTAAATCGGTTTTAGGCTGGCTGCTGTTATCTGTGGCCTTCTGCCAGAGCCCGGGCATATGAGCAAGATCGGCGCCATCGCTCTCGCTAGCTGCAGAATCAAATTCGCGCGTGCGAATAACAACAGAGTGGCTCGCAGAAATAGATGGCGGACCCCGGCTCTGTATCCCCAGCGATCCAAGTGTGATGCCGGATCTGAGAGTACTCGCATCAAACCACGTTCCCAGAGAAAGCAGACGCCATACACGCATCTCCAGGCTGCAGTAGGATGACCGTCGCATTAGCACGCAATTGGTATATGTCTCCAATTCGCGAGAGAATACCCGCCACTTTATGTTCATCATCGCGTTGACAATTACAACTTTTTTGCCACAGGGGTTTGTTGTCTGTGTGTCAGCACCTGAACTGTTTTGTGTCGGATGTTTTGTCATTCCGGCTGCTAAAGTCTGCTGAACAGAGCTGCGCCTGTTAGCATTGCTGCTAGCTTGTGAGTTTGCTTGAGCACTCGGTGACTTGTCAGCCAAAATCTCAATACGTGCGCCTGTTGATGGTGAATCTGTCTTCAGAGAGTTTGGTAGGGATGTCTTATTAGGTAGGATATCCAAGAGGTCAGGATACAACTCGCCAATCCTACACACAACCCAAACAAAAGCGAGAATATTATAAATCCAATTAATACCAAATATGGACAAAATATTGCACTAGCATTTAGACATAAATAACCGTACCTTTTCTTTATATATACGGGCATGGGGTCAAAATGCTTATTGAACTCTCGCTTGCGCTCGGACAAACTGCTTTTGGCTGGCATAGTCCAAACAATCCAAAGGATTCTTAATCTGACTAGTACTGCCAGTATATGACCGTGTTTTGATGAACGCTTAACATTGCGCGTATCAGCAATACAATGTTCAACATATGTTTTGAAGCGATCAGCACAGCATTCAATACTAGGCCAGAGTCCTATATCCTTGCAGTACTTGATCCAGATAAACAACCCTTTGCCTTGTAAGTTTTGGGCATCTTTCTCGTGGTTGAACGCCATTAGTATCTCCTTGGCCTTTAGCCGAACATCTACAGAGAACAGAAAGAGCATTACATGAAGGATTATCAATGAATACATTCGAAATACAGCTTTGTCCAAAACCCCTTAGAGGAACATAACCAGTGCATTGAGCTCTTTTTTGTATGACTTTGCAAATTCGGTTTACAGACCAAAATAACCTTACCTTTTGTATAAGCTGGCATGAATACTACTGAATAGCGCTGAAGAAACGAGTTTATATAATTATAATGAGTGGAATTGAGGTTTGACAAAAATATTAAAGTGCAAAATAAAGTACAGGAACAAAGTGGAGACTTTCCATTCCTAGTTCCCTTGCCAGTAATCTATTTCTGATCACAATCTAATCTCAAACACAATGTAGGGAGAGAATGCTACTGTTGTTTACCTAATTAAGACTTCTTTTAAACGTCTCCTCTCCCGAACAAGGAAATTTACTCATTCCATATAGGTACACACAGAGTATATACAGCAATTGGAGCCATATATCAGCTAATTATTTAACAGCTCGTGCTTGTGGTTTAGCACAAATCATAATTTTAATTAGCACAAGGTTGTGTTGCATGGTTCCTAAAAATATCTCTGGTATTTATGACATGAGTGCAATAGCAACACACTAACAATTGCAAATAACCACAAGGATATGGAACACCATGATATTGTGATGAATAAAACTGGTTGCTTTTTGGAGTTACATGTCTGTGTTTGACACAGCATACTATATTGTGAAGGATATGTTCACAATGAGACAGCATACTATATTGTGAAGGATATGTTCACAATGAGACAGCATCAAGTTTTGAAGGCATACTGTGTCAGATTGTGAAAAATTGTTATAGCGTAAGGAGAACAAAGCCTAGTTGGCAACACAGCTTAGAACGGAGGGCTGCAGCAAGGCCATAATTAAGATCACTGTACTCAACAAATATACTGTCCAATCTGTAACAGTACCATACCACTTTACAATTTATTCGCCCCTATCAATAACAAAAGAGGGCTATTGCCAATAAACTAAGGAACCAGCACAAGCTAAGCATTGGTTTTGATTGGATGTGACTATGCACTAAATTCATAATCGATTTTATTTTGTTTACATAGTAAAGTATACAAAAATTAGAGAAAATCTGAAAATGAAGGCCCGAGTGGTCAAAACAGGCAATAACCAGCCTATCAAAGCTTATTTCAGTCTAGCATTAGCTTGTCCATGGACACGTCACATGAAGCACACTGTAAAATTAACCCAGGTCTGACGAATCGGTATCAACATGTAGTTAAATTAGTAATTAATATTTTATAGTAAAAGTTTTAACAAAAGGCAAGCCCAAGAGCAGTTGCAAATACCAAGCTGGAAGGAGAAAATAATACAGTATACACGATGGAGTTTTGCTTGGAATGCCAGGCGTGGCTAGATCTAAAGCTTCACCAATCGGGGCATGTCAAACTGCATTTGCTCCGGCCAGGCACGGTGTGCGCCGTGCAGGTAACCGACCACGGCTTTGATATCAATGTCCTGTGAGTTGCTTGGGGCGTGGACCCGCGAGCTGGCCGGCGGGCTTGTTGGCCGCAGAGATGAGCGCTTGCTGCGAGCCTGCTGAGCACTCAATCCTGAGGCAAAGATATAGTCAGGCACTGCGGCGTCCATTGTGTGAAAGTTTATAAGTGTCGGATGTTTAAAATGTGTTGGATGATGTACAAAGGAGAATTCTTGAAAAAGATGGTCGAATGCGCAGGGAATCGAGGAAACGCAGGGCAATTTATAGAGCGGCTCAAATTCTGTGCCAATAAAAAAGCCGCAGCCACGCTTAATAATTGGGCTCCACGTAGTCAAATTTTTTCTGACTGATGACCGTATCTTGGATGATCTCTCCCCAAAATAGCCCAGACTGCGGCATTCAGATTTTATTTTAGCAAAAAGTGCGGACCGCAGTTTCCGGAGCCCGGTCGGCACGTGTGACGCCGCGCAATAATGACGTTGCTGACAAAATACGCGTAGCATGTGTTACGCTTTTTGAACCATCCCGCACCGTGGTTCTGCGAGACGCGGAGCTACGATGGGTCCGACAGGACCACAGGACCCGCTACCATGTGTTTTCCGAACATCTTCCGTTCTCCCGGTCGATATCGCCTGCCAGGAATGCCAAGATACGGATGCCAAGGTGCAGATGCCAGGGTGCAGTACGGATGCTGATTCCTGGCTGGGCAGGGAGCATGGGCAACACCTTGTTTTTTGGGCATACGCCCCCAGCTGCATCACAAAGCCTTGCCCCGAAGCCAAGACAGATGTGGTTGGGGAGGCGCGCTGGTGATTTCTGACAATTGCGCAAGAGAAGACACAGTCTCTTGATGTTCATCAGCCCGCTAAACCGGTGGGCTGCCGCAGTTTGTGTACATGCAACTTTATTTACACCAAAATTTTGCTCATCGACGACTAAAAATCCAACAAACACCTCATTGTGGCTGGTCACGCGTGGCTGGGCACAATTGTGAACTTGCCACCAACAGATTCAATGGTCACTAACTGCGGTTTGTGCGTGGACAATGTCGCAACGCCATTGACGCAGAATATGTTTGTGCTGCCCTTGTTAGCGGTGCGGTCGCTGCTGCTACGAGAACTTTTGTCAGCTGGGCAGAAATTCTGAACATCAACTGCTCGCTTTTCATGCATGCCGGGCCATGTCTCCATGCCTGCTGCGGCAAACGCAGAGACCGCTGCGGGCATCGTCGCATGTTTCGCATGCTTTGCAGAGAGATGCGGCGCTCGGAGAATTTGCTTGAGGGCAAATGTTTGCTGGGGCTGGGGCTGATTATAGCGCCCGACCTTATCACTTCCAAATGTGGAATGCGGGCTGTTGGGTTGCCGATTGTTTGCAGCCCGATTTCTAAATCGGAGTAAATCCGCCATCTTTGTTGCTGCCTTTTCGAGCGTGCTAGACCGCTTCACGTCAACCTGGACGCGCCCTGCTCGGCGGATGTGGCTCCGTCTTACAAGGACATTGCCGACCGTCTGCGACCTCTGCAGTCGTGTGTATGTATTCCCTGATTGACCGGTGCCGCACCTCTGCGCATACGGCAGACCGAACCACGCATTGTTGATGTCGTGGCTGAACGGCTGTGGCGGCGTGTTGTCAAACAATGTGACATCAAAATCATCAGCGTGACTTGGAAGGTGTGATGGTGGGTCAAAGTGAAACGCCATGTCTTGCACCAAAGTTGTTCCGCTAGAACTAGTATGTGACCGACGCCGGAACCGCTCTGGAGTTGGCGGTGCACTGGGAAGCGCAACAATTGTTGGCCGTGAGTACATGCTATACGAGGCCATTGTATGAGAGCCTATTTTGCTGGATATTGAGCAGGGTACAACAATCAAGGCGTAATAAATACAAACGCAAGGATAGTAGTGTGCTGTGTACTATGGCGAGTCCCAGTAAATTATGTGTGTAGTTGAACAAGATGAATAAATTACACAAACATCTACTGAAAAAGATTTGTCTGATATAATGGCAAGATTCAGCGCTCCGTGTGCTGTAATTTATAGTGATAGCAGAGCTAAAGAAAAGAGCTCAACGGGCTGACGTGACTAGCTTATCAGGCATCAAAAAAGAACACGACTTTGGCAAAAACAGCGCGCAAAAGCAAGCTTTCTTTTACCATCCTCTGCCTTTAAATCAAAGAAAGCACGTGAACTGCTCAGCTGCCGTAGTTTTGCCTTTTGTTTATTTGAAACCCGACTTCTTTAATATATCTTTTCTATACTCAAGGGCAATGCATGGCTTTAGACGACTCTGCATTTCAGGCATCATGTTTAATTGGTTCAATTGTGCTTTTATTGGTGGTACAAAAGCATATGTTATATTAATTCGTTTGTTCTTTTTGGAAATAGTGTTGGCTGTCTGTGCACACCTTTGCCTTTAACATTAAAACCAATGCCCAAATAAGCTTTGGCACTAAAAGAAAGCGGTTTGAATTGCTTAATCTAAATTTACATCACCTTGATAAGTTAAACAAGATAATGTGCAAATTAACAAGCTGTCCACTCTCACTTTGCCGAAAAATATGCGCCCAAAGCAGCTGACAGAAGTGCTAAAGCGCCCGACTAAAAATAAATACCCGTGCCAGCCAGGCGAAATATCTACAAAGATGCCACCTTTCTGATTAGAACCAGACAGACCGATCTTGAGATAAAACCGGTTTGAAATCCGCGGTTCCGCAGGGACAACCAGTTTGAGTCGACATATGCTTATCCGTATCAGCTCAGCTGCTTTGGACGATATGCCGCAAAGAAAGTGGCTGATCTTTCAGAAAGCAGAAGCGTCTCAGAAAGAAACCATCTTAGGCGTATGTGCGTCAGATTACGCTTCATCCAAAGGATACCCATCGTCTTTGTGTTAACCTAAAAATACACCCAACTAATTCCCGTCTTATTAAAATAAAAGTATACGCGAAAAGGCCACATTTTGCTTTCAGCACAACGGATGGGCATTCAAAGGCGTAGTGAATTTCTACAAAGGAAATGGCGCTTTGGGTGTTGTTGCCAGTCTGCCTCTTGGCAGCGACTACTTAAGCGCGAACTTTCTCTGTACTTTTTGGCCAAACCACATCATTTGGCAACTTCAACTCTTCTTCATTTACACGCTTCGCATCATTATTCCTTTATCTCGAGCATTTTCACTACTCATTCATTACTCATTCATTAGTTCCTAAAGCGTTGCCATTACATTTGCGTTTTCTTAACAATGTCAAGATTATTTGCACTTGCCCTTACCGCTGGGGCACTTGTGTTTGCAGCCTCAAGTGACGGCAACAAGTGTACGGAGTTTTCGCCATGCTCCCGTGAGGGCTACTGCGACGCCAATGCCATGTTCTGCATGTGGGATTTGTGTGATCCGACAAAGTCGTACAACGCAACGTCGTGCTGGCAGCCCGAGGGATGCCTCGATCAGACGATCGAGTTCGACAGCTCGAGCGATGTGGTTCCCATCAGACAGTACTCGGGCAATCCCAACACCAATGCGCTTGTCTCCATTTTTGAGCCGGACAACTCCAAGATCGAGAATGGAAAGCTGGTTCTGGATATGACTTACGACAGCGCTCAGGATAAGGGCTTTGGTACCACCGTGCACTCATCGCACTCGTTCCAGTATGGAACTGTCACTGCCCGTATCAAGTCTGCATCGATTGCCAAGGGTGTTGTCTCGGCATTTATTATCCGTAGCGACCAAGTGGGTGACGAAATCGACTTTGAGTGGGTCGGCAAGGATCCCAACAGCGTCGAGACCAACGTCTTCTACCACGACATTCTGAACTACAGCAACAGCCGTTACTTTGATATTGGCGGCGACACCTCGGCCGAATACCACGATTACACCATTGTGTGGGACCCAGACTTTATTCAGTGGGCTGTTGACGGCAAGACCCTGCGCACATTCAAGCGCGAGGAGACCTACAACAAGGCAAACGACGAGTACCGTTTCCCCGCTGCCGAAGGACGGGTTGGACTGTCAATCTGGGACGGCGGAAACTCGGGCCCCAAGGGTACAGAGGAGTGGGCCGGAACTCCGACTCCCTGGACTCCGAGCACTGTTTATCAGATGTTTGTCGAGTCAATTACAATCAAGTGCAGTGGCAGCAACCCTGCAAGCTCCGACACTGCTGAACCACAATCGTCGACTATTGTGAATAGCGATTCATCTTCTTCGTCATCTTCTTCGTCATCTTCTTCGTCATCGTCGTCGTCGTCTAATGCTAACGAGACGACAAACGAGGCTACTGATACTTCAGGTGATGAAACCTCAGACTCCAAGCCATCCGACAACGGAGATTCTGACAGCAAGTCCTCAAGTGGTGAAGATTCAGGCAATGAAGGCACAGATTCTGTGTCACCAGCCTCTTCTTCCTCATCCTCTGGCACTGATACAGGAAGCGGTTCTGAGGAGCAAACAGAGGGTAACGAGTCGCCGGCACCATCAAGCACCGGCGAACCTGTGGTACCATCAAGCACCGGCGAAACCGCGGTACCATCTGCCACTGACGCCCCCACCGAGTCAACCGTGCCCGGCCAAAAGTGCAAGGTGGTCACTATTGTCCGTCCTCTATAACGACTATTTTTACATTAACGAAATTTATTGCGGAAATATAATATATTTTTACATCTTTGAAGCAGCTAAATTTGAAGACTACAATTGTATATACAATAGCTGCGTATTTTCCGCTGTAATATAAAACCCGTCCGCCTATATATTCACAATTCGCGGACGACCCTGCATAACCAGGCCAGCCTCGGTCATGCTTAGTCGTTTTAGGCCATTGTAAATTACCACGCCGTCTTCGCCATCTTCTTCTTCAATAATACTATCTTTGAATTGAGTCTGAAACCTTTCATGCAAAGGACCACGCGTTGATGGCGAGCATGGTGATGCTAGCGTGTATGGCGATGAATCATAAAGCAAAGAGCCAGAATCTGTTTCGACTGCGGCAGAACCAGTTACCACAATGGGTAGATTAATCGGTTCTGTCTGCCCTCTAGTTCCTGACTGTTTCTGGGTATTGTCAGAGTAACTGTCATGGATTGAAAAAATATCATCGGTTGGCGAGCTTGTTTCTGAAATAACTGTATTAACTGATCTTCTAGACGATGCTGTCGAGTACCGGCGTGCTGCCTGTCGCCGACCCTGCGCAGCATACCCCTGGCGCGCTAGCAGCAAGTATGTCTCTTCTGACGACAAAAAAAGCGAGTCCATAAACAAATATAAACAACTCTTGAAATCAAAGAATAAATCAACAAGGCAACCAAGACATGCTAAAAGCACACCCGCCATGGCCTATTTATATAATATCCAGAGCGCAAGCGCCTGGTAAGCCAAGACAAATGAGGGAGCCATTTGGGAATGGTGCGGAATCATTACATCATTATTTTGTTTGAAAACTATGCAAGGAAAATAAAGCTCGTGGACAAAATGCATATGCAATGCAGGCTCGGACAGCAAGCGCACGCGTGTGCTTGGCAATTGCAAATTTTCGCCGCTGGTTTTCCGCTGGACAAGCACACATGCTCAATCCCACGCATCGGTGTAATTTTCTTCAATGCGCGTTGTTTCGGGGATTGTGTAACAAGTAATGCAGTCTGTCACGCGCTCTAATGGCATAGCGCAATCAACGCAAGCTGAGCGAGCTGGTCGTCAAGAACCCTGCGTCATTTTAGCGCAGCAGGTAACAAGTATATTGCGGATTTGGCGTCTATGGCAAAAGACACGACTTGCCCTATCACAGATATCAGTGGTCACCGCCATGAATAGAGATGGATGACCCATGTCTCTTGTATTACAACCGTTGGTTATCTACAGTTGCATCTTGCGCCTATTCATATTCCAGCAACCGGAAAACAGCTGGTCAGATTTCATATTGCCAGTTTAGTTGTCTTTTCGCTTCACCGAAGCATGTCGCCTCTTTGGATTCTCATTAACCTTGCTTCCCACTACATAGTGCAACACATACGTAAAAGCGCTGCACAGTCGGCATCGGAACCTCCATTAGGGTGCAATTTAGGCAGCGTCACCTGCCATTTTTCCAGTGCACAAGCGGGCTGACCAAGGAAATAGTGTTGTTTACACTGTGAAATAGCAGCAATTTGTTACTGTGAGCCCACACAGAATATTTAGCGTGCAATTCGCACGATAAACAGAATGAGCAAGCTGCCAGTTAATTAGACAGTCGGTTGCTCATTTGCGCTGGCTCAATACATTAGTTACTGTCGCCAACGTGAAAAATAGCCTGCCCATTCAAAAATATTGTTATGACGTTTATATTCAAAAAATTGCCTATAGACAGACATGATGTCATTTTGCCAAGCTCGAGATAACTAATGTCACTATAAAAAGATCAATCGGCTAACGTGGCTGTGACGGACGCCTCGTCTGGCAGTGCTGCGCAGAGCAACCGTGCCTGCTCATTGTCAATGCTGGCAAGAAAGCCCCGAATATATACGATTTCCTTCTCCTTGGCAACTTTGACGCCATCAATAGTGTAGTTGATTAGCTCAAGCACAGGTGCAAGAAATTCAGCAGGATATGGCGCTTCAAATTGTGCAAGAAGACGGTGCAGGAAATAAACCATCACGCTCTCATCAATTTGTTCCTTCTTTGCAGAAAAGTAGTCAATGACAGGAAGTGCATAGTCGAGTTGGGCCAGCAGGGCTATGCGATTAATAATAATCTTTTGCAGCCGAAGTTGCTTCTCGGGCGAAAACCCAGGCACCTGCGATTCAAAGCCGTCCTTGTATGCCGCAAACACGAGCGGCTTTAGTAGTGGGTGGCGGTAGGCGATTTCCTCTAGCAGCAGTAGCAGGACAGGCACTTCAGAGCTGGTAAAGTACGTGTCGTAGTACGTAAAGTTGTCGTATGTAGCCACATCGCGAATCCACAAAAGCACAACCCGCGCGAGAATTGGCACACTAATCCAGTCGAGTATCTTGGGCACTGCCTGGTAGATTTGAGTTTGAATCGGGTGAATTGAAAGCCCTTCACAAACCTCCTTTAACTGAACAACCAGCTGCTGCAGCTTGTCTTTGGTCGCTTCGTCAATCGGCTCGTTTGAACATAGCACAGCATATGCAATAAGCCAAATGTATTTGTTTGCAAGCTCAGGGCGTAGCTTTTGCACAGTTGTATCCCACAGATGGCCAAACACTTGCTCGATAATCGGATGCAGCACGCGCTCGTTACGTAGAATATCGACAGGAGGTGCAGGCTTTCCACTGGTCATAGCGCCGTGATACTCATTGTACAAACTGGCAACATCGCCGGTAGCAGCATATTCTTCTTGAATTATAGACGCTGCTGCATCAACTACACTGTTGCCACCGCCGACTACCAGCCCACTCAGCAGTAGCTGTATGTTAATCGCCAGCTGCGGGCGCTTGTAGTTATCAAGCATATATGTCTCAAGCTCATCATCAATGCGCCGGATACCTGCTGCCTTGGCACCCAACTTTTGTTGAACGCCATGGAAAACATACCGAGCGACCAAATAAGTCTGCTCTCGCCGGCAAACGGCGGTTATAAGCCCCTCAAGCTTCTCATGGAAGTTTTCTTCGTTTGCGGGCGACATATTCTCCAGACATTCAGCCAGCAGCGAATAGAATACGTGTGTGTGCAGCGGCGCCGAGCTCAACGACGTCATTTCAGCCTGATAACCCTTGTCGGCAATGTGTTGTAGTGCTGCACTGAGCATTGTGCTGCCGGGGTGCCGTTCGCTCAAACGATATATTGTCTTGCGCCAAACTTGGTGCGAAAGCATGGCCTCGATATACTCGGGAAGTTGCCCCGTCTCGCTGTATTTAGAGTCGGCAGCCTGGGGATCGAAATTCTCGATAATCTTACGACTGACCGCCTCGCTGATCGCCGCATTAATACCAGGACCATAAACAGGACCCGTATCACTGCTCACCATATTAGTCATCGCTGCAAGCCCCTCGTAGCTTGACATGAGCAAATTCATTGTGTTAAATGGCGCGCCACCAGCTTCCAGGTATCGATCTACCACTGATTCTGTGGACGGCTCCATGATCGCATCTACAAATGATAATAAACAGCATAATAACATACATATGGTTAGCCAGATTAATAACTATATGCAGACAGACACGCCCAATGCAACATGTTTGCCTATACAGCAGCTTCTTGCATTGCACGCCGATGCTGGTATTTGTGCTTCAAATAATAATTACCTGCTTTAGCAAGCTTCTGCTTCATCTCTTCCTGAGTGCGCTTCCTCTGGTCGGCATCGCTTAACGACGCACTAACACCATTACTGGTATTAGCAGGTGTCGACATTTTTATACGCTTTGATGGTGTATGGCCAACTGATAAGAAGAAAGACGAGTCAACTGTGGCCTTGATGACCACACGGCCAAGATTAAAACAAAAGCTAAATTAGAAGCTGACTATGCAGAAAAGCTTCCTTGTCGCTGCCAATTCGTCCGTTGTCTGGACGCAGGCAAGCTTTTGAGTTTATTATACACAAAACCAAGAAGCTACGGGATATATTCTTGTCCTGAGCTGAATTGTGATGTCTCTCGCGACTTGTAAATATTGCAGGCCCACTGGTTGCCACTGTAAACTCGGCGTGTTAAATAGCTTCTGCTATACGCTACGAGCGCGTCAAAGATAATTTCCTTCAGATAAATTATGTATTCTCGCCAATTGCGCTCTTTCCTGTCTTGCCAACAAATTGAAAAGCAGAGATTTGCACAATCGTTAACCAACCGCACAAGCAGTATGCGTGCCAGAGAAATAATTTTTAAAGAGCAAAGAAATTTGGATTGAAGAAAAGCAAAAGACTTTTTCACGTTTTCCTTTTCCTTTAATATACGGCTCGGCTCAAGCTTCGGCTCGCTGTTTATATAAACACGTGAGCCTGGAATGTTGTGCAGCAACAGAGGTCATGTGCTCACTGGTCATTGTTCGACACCCCTTGTCCTTTAGCGCCAAAACATCAAATAAAAGGCGGTTTTGCCGTTTTCTCTCTTCTGCGGCTGTTTCGCTGTTGTATTTCTTCGCCCACGCAAACATAACTCTGTTGAAACCGCAATAACACCCCTTTACACCAACATTTTTCTAACATTTTAACCAATCGACTATATTGCAAATATGGCTCAAACTGCTTTAGCACAACCGCTAGCTATGAATCCGCACAGCGTGTTCAAGTCGCTGGAGTGGGTCGAGACTGCAGTTTGGGACCTCACTGGCCTGCCTGACACTTTTGTTACTCTTCTTTCGCACTGCAGCAACATGACTGCTGACAGCGACAATCTCCCGATGCATGAGGAATCAGCACTTGAGACTTTGGGCTTTGTTGACTCGGCCGGCTCTCGTTATGATAGCGACGGTCCATTTGCGCTAAAGGCAGCAATCAAGCGCGCAGCTGTTGATCCAGAGTATGCCGGTATGCTTGCCAGTCTGTGCGACACATACTACTTTATTCGCTCGCTAAATGTGTTTTCACTAAACTCGCAAGAGTTTGACGGCCTTGTCGATATCCTTCAAGCCGATGACGAAATTGATATGCCGCTGTACACGCACACCGATGCGGTCGGCCTGATCAACGTGTACCTAGACAAGCTCGAACACAATCATCCTGGAATCAAGCACTATGCAACCTGTGCAATGCTAGAGGCAAACATTGTCCAGGAACTGGATACTAGCTACGAGCTTCTCAACAGTCTGCGCGACCATCTGCCTCAGGACGGCGAGCTGTATATGACCACATTGCGCAGCATCCTCAACAGCGCTCGTGAGAACGGGACTATTGCGCAGGTTATTGCCAGAGCGCGCAAGCACTATGCCGGCGCAAAGTCAGTATTCTGGGACGCTGCCTCCAACGCGATTTGGGATTTGTACTCTGGAGCCGATGAAGATGTTGACATGAACGAAGACGACGACAATGACATGATTGGGGCGGGTAGCGCTATCAACATGGGTGACCATGCTGATGCTCAGGCCAGATTTGTCAGCGTTGCGCATTAGACGCGCGCATAATACCACATACTTTTAAACACCACATGTACTTCAAAACCTGTAAAAAAAGCCTTAATAAAATCAACCCTTGATCAGCTACCGCGCCCATCGCGTTTTTCTTTACTTTTCTATTCAATTTGCTCTTTTACCTGTCTATTTACATTTGCAACCATCTTGCTCTTAGTAGCGCGTACACTTTGACTTAAACTTGTTTGTTTTATTATCAAGAGAGCGTTGGCAAGCGCAGGTCTAGTTAAGCGAGCAAGCGCGAAAATGAACACCAATCCATACAAACAAACGACCACCAATGTTGAAATCAGTCAGCCGCCGACCGATTCAGTAAGCGAATTGGCGTTCAGCTCAAAAGCCAACTATCTGGCTGCTGCTTCATGGGACAACGAGGTATGTGAACGCTCTGGTTGCGTGTGGACTAGGTAGCAGGGTTACCTGGCTATAGAATGCACCGATTGCCGAAATTGAGCTGAACAAGCATGCAATTCTACGCTCTAAAAAGTAGGTTCGGATTTGGGAGATCCAGAGCAACGGCTCATCAGTGGGAAAGGCAGCGTTTTCGCACCAGGGTCCGGCACTGTGCTGCGCATGGAGCCAGGTAAGTTTAATGTTTGCGCAGTATTTCCTGTAGCTACAAAGTTGGCTCCAATCAATGCGGCTGCAGCGGTTATTGCTAAATGAATATCGTGCTTTTAATTTCAAAGATAGGACGGAGGCAAAGTTGTGTCTGGAGGTGCCGACAAAGCAGGGCGCATGCTTGACCTTGCTACTGGGCAAGCGACTCAGATTGCACAGCATGAAGCACCAATTCGCTGCATCAGATTTGTTGAAGCAGAAAACAGCTCGCCGATTATTGCCACCGCGGGCTGGGACAAGATGCTCAACTATTGGGATATGCGCCAACAGACGCCAATTGCAAAGGTTGAGCTCCCCGAACGCGCGTATGCAATGGACTGCAACAATCCGCTGCTGGTAGTAGCCACGGCAGAAAGAAAGATATTGATTTTTGATATGGCCAGCCCGACCACGCCTTACCAAACAGTTGAATCTCCGCTCAGATGGCAAACGAGGACGGTGTCGTGCTTTCTTAAAAAAGATGGGTATGCCATTGGGTCTATTGAAGGCCGAGTGGGCATTCAGTATATCGACCCGCAACAGAAGGAAAAGATATTCTCGTTCAAGTGCCATCGGGACGACACTACGATGAAGTCAATCTTGTACTCGGTTAATTCAATCTCTATCCATCCGGTCTATGGCACCTTTTCAACCGCCTCAAACGATGGCTCGTTTGTCTTTTGGGACAAGGACGCCAAGCAGAGGCTCAAGCAGTACACAAAACTTGGTGCACCAATTACCGCTACTGCATTCAATGGCGACGGTAAGCTGTTTGCGTACGCCCATGGCTACGACTGGTCGCAGGGCTACAAGGGGAATGCGAGCAGCGTCAAAAACACAATTATGCTGCACAGCGTGATTGATGAGGACGTCAGGCCCAAGCCCAGGTAAACGAGCAACACCGCCTGGACTTTTTACTTCCATCGCATTTGCGCCGTTCCAAATAGCTTCAGCCAGTACTTTACAAGGTTTAAAATAAAGCTTTTTTTGTTTTGGTTTTATATTCTCTGCAATATGGTTTGTTGTGATTATCACCGAAAAAAGTTTTCTTGCTATGCATGTTATGAATTACTGCGTATTAGTATATGCTAAATGCCTGCGCAGCCAACGTTTAGAGGTTAAATGTGCTATTGTATGCTGGCAGAGCAACGTTGCAAGCGGTTATAGCGCATAATTGGCTTGATTTTACCAGTAGCAGATGATGCTTTCTACGCAGAGCTTGTGTTGCCATCGTAGCTAAGCAGCATGGAACCCAGAGACTGTATGCGTCTATTTGTCTGCTATACGCATTCACCAAACGCGAAATTGTTTTGCTATGTCTTAACCGTCTTTGCCTCTTTCTCTCTGCTTTGCTAATTTACAACGACGTTCTTATTGCTATACTCCATCTGCCAGTGTATACCCGCGCTTAACTGCTCTTGCTAAACATGCCAACTATTGTGGATGCAGACGCCGTCCTCGGTAATATGCACAATGCAGATTTGTTTGACTTTCCAGCTCCACCATCACAGCCCGCAGAGCATTCCCAGGGCCATGAACAAGACGCGCTCAAAGACCTTGGACAATTGCGGTCATCCGAGAACGCCGACTTGTACGAATCGACTTGCGCTGTTTCCCAGACACCTCCTGGACTTTGCAGTTCGGGGCTCGGTTCTTCGCGCTTTAATCGGTATTCTAGATCCACCACTTCACTGCCTGCATTTGCCAACCACAACGTAGACGGTTACTACGCAGGCGAAGATGTGTCAGACGATGGCAGCGCGCCTAAAACTAGCAGACCGTATATGCAAATAAGAGCAGCAAAGTCGCACCACAACCTGACGTGTACCGAAGACAATGGGCCGCTCTCGCAATCTCTTTTGTCGCTGATGAGCAAAGGCGAGCAAATGCCTGATGTTGCCGATTTGCTGTCGCCTATCGAAAGCCGATCATGCGAGTTTGAACAAGGACCGTCAGAAGCAGCTACTTTGGCAGCGCATGCGCCCGAAAATTCTATACCACCACCAATGCCAGGACAACACAGCCCGGGCCAGCTACTTGCAGACAATTACCCATCTGCCGAACCCCACAACGTTGAGCATCCGGCAGTGCAGCTTCGCAAGCAAATTAGCATGGCGCAGCTCGAGGCTAGACTCAGCAACCGTAACTCTATGGTTGTTTCCGACATGCTTTTCCTAGGAACAGACGAGTCTGACAACAACACGCTGGCTGCTGACCAGCAGCAGGGAATGGCAAAACGCAGGCAAAGCCGTTTCCGGCTAGGCCTTGATTTCCAGCTCGACGGGCCCTCTCATCGTAGCTCACGCTACCTGTACGACGTTCCCAACAGCTCTTCCAGCAATGGCATGCAGAGTACCATCTCCAGAGCATTGCAGTGGTCTCACCGCATAAGCCAGAATAGCAACCGCAAGCTTCGTCGCACAAACAGTTCTCTCATTGACCAGCACAAGATCTACGACATTTACGAAGAGTCTATATGGCATACTGCACACACGCCCGCTGCTTCGGCGGATGATGGCGTAGCCAAAAACATACCAGGCTTTCGTGTTGGGCTGGATACAGCCTTTGGTTCAAGCGGGCAACGGTCCCTGTCTACGCCAAAGACACTAAACAAAGCCGATGTAGCAGGTGGTGGCCACGCGAGCACGCGCATGCACATTTTGCGCACAGTCAAATCAGTTGGTGTGCCTTGGAACATGATCCGCTCACGGAAGAGCCGTGATGTGCAAGATACCAATGACAGCGAGTGGGAGCTGTCCAGCACTTCGTCAGCCTCTGTCTACAACGAAAGCCATAGCGACTGCTGCAGCACTTTCTCGAACACAGACAACAGCGACAGCAAAAAGCCCAAGCGCAAGCAGTCGACAATCCATCTGCTTGTCAAGCGTGCTGGCCAGGGTTTGGTCCGTCGCTCAGCCAGCTTCTACAAGTCAATCTCAGGTGCCACGCTGACCACCGGCTCCAATTCGCGTAGCATCGACAGAGAACGAAACTCGTTTACCAGCTTCTCGAGTGTTTCAGGCGACCAGTCAAAAGCAGCTGAAAAGGAAAAGCCAAACATTGGAAACCGCTTTGCGACGGCTATGCGTCAGGCAGGCAACCGACTGAAGGGATCGCTAAAGCAACACAACAAGAGTCGTGTATCAATTGAGGATGACGGCGAGGTTGTGTCGGCATACCCTGCTGACTCGCTAACTGGCAACGAGCTCAACACATATTTGTCAATGTCAGCACTTCATTCGCCAGTCCAGCCAGCACCGGCCAACTCGCGAGAAAGCGGCGGCAGTGATGATTCTGACGGTCGCGGAAACAGTGCTTCGTATGTTCCGCCAAAACAGCCGCCATACCTGGGTTTGCACCGCAACGATCCTGCGTTTAGCGCCGCCGATGACAACAGCTATACTGCGGACGCCACCAGCGCACTCCCCCAGATCCTGACCAATAGCCACTACAGCGGAACCACTCGGCTTCGTCCGACCCAGTTCAACTCGCCATTCACTACTCTGCCATATGGCACCTATGCACAGCACCGGAGCCGGTACCATCACATGTAGATCAGAATTGACCATTAGTTTTCTTGCTTTGTTGCTCATTATCACGCATATTGTTTCGCTTTTCAAACTGACACATCCACCAAAAGAATGAACAAAAATAAAGATACGTTGATCCAGTTTTATGAAATGTGCTGTGGAAAAGAGCTTAGTTCTTGTAACCACGGCTGGCACGGCGACCACGAGCACGCTCGAACTTGCGGCCCTTGGAGCGGACGTACGGCTTGGTGGAGGAACCAGGAGTACCCGGACCACGGCCAAAGTGCTTGACGGCCTCGCGGGAAGTGCGCTGGCCACGGAGCAGCACGCAGTTGGAGCCAGTCGGGGCACGCAGAGCAAGCTGGTCGAGGGTGAGGACCTCACCGCCGGCGTTCAGGATGCGGGCACGGGCACCCTGGGAAACGTGCAGGGCAGCGACCGACAGCTTGGGGACAACCTCCATGCGCTCGTCGTCGGTGATGGTACCAACAACAACGGCGGTCTTGAGCGACGCGTTCTTGGTCAGAGCGACAAGACGCGACAGCGACACCGGGGGACGGTTGATGCGCGACATATACAGGCGCTTCAGCACGACCTTGTTAAAGTTCGAGTTGGTCCGGCGCGCAAGGAAGCGGAACAGCTACAAATTACAACATTGACACATTAGCATGCTGTTTAACGGTTTAACAAGGGCTCAAATGAGCTGGATGTAAGCTGCATCAAAACGTACCTTGACCAAAAGCAACAGGTAGACATTGTCGCTCTTGGGGGCAGTGCGGTTTCTGCTCTTGGCGTGCTTGTTAGCAATGTCGATACCCTATAGACCAAAAGTGGAGAGCAGCACAGACGTTGGTTAGTTTTAGCTGATTAGCATGCGTACTGAGGAGAAAGAGCAACAAAGAGAGATCGAGCGGTTGCAACAGCTAGTAGTTCTGGTAGAGCTGCTTGAAAAGAGACTGCCCAGCGCTGCGGTTTGCATGGTTGTGTCTCGTTTGCAAGGTGCGCTGGGTTGGCAGCGCATTGCTCAATTTGAAACTGCAGCCATGCAAATGCGCGCGCCCAATTTCCAGTTCGACCCGAATCTTGCTGGAGTAAAAGTCGCCGGTCAATTCAACAACGTGCCTGCTGAGCTGACCAGCGCCATACCATCCAGCAAAATACCCGATCCAAAGCTCTAGTATAGCCGGTAATCGCAACTGCATCCATCAAGATATCGCGCGCATCCAACGCAGAATATCCGCAACCACTCTCTTTGTGCCAGAAAAAACTGCATCCATTGCCAAGTTCCGTCCGGCGTCTGCTAAAACGCAAACGAGCGTCGATAGATTCGTACCATTTTCCCAAAATATAAAAGGTGCTACAGAGGGCTAAA
This sequence comes from Coemansia sp. RSA 720, assembly GCA_027577495.1. Classification (NCBI taxonomy): domain Eukaryota; kingdom Fungi; phylum Kickxellomycota; class Kickxellomycetes; order Kickxellales; family Kickxellaceae; genus Coemansia; species Coemansia sp. RSA 720. The sequence goes on along the minus strand of JANBQV010000112.1, from coordinate 7,695 downwards.
TTTGAAGAGAGATTGAACAGTACAAGTTGCCATTCTGCCACTTGTTTTGCAGAAAAATACAATCGGCTCAAAGATTAAGCGAGTCGAGCGAGCCGATTGAGCCGATTTTATGTGATTGGTGCCAGCACAGCATTCTTTATGATTTGTTTGAAGTTTGGCTTGAATATTGGAGAATTTAACGTTTATTGAGAATACAGACAGTCTTCAATGCTGTCTTCAGATGCGAGCACAGAACACATTGCTGCTACGGGCGGAGAGGCGCAGTTTGTGCCGCTGTCGGCCGAGGCGTGGCGGCTGCTGGTTGAGGCTGAAGTAGACACAATAGTACGCGAGCTGCGCAAGAACTCGCTCTGGGCCGAGGCAGTTGAGCGCGATGGGCTTGGCGCACTGTGGGTCGGTGGCAGCCGGTGGCCAGGAACACAGAGCTCAGACAATGCAGGCGACACCGAGCCACAAGCAGCAGCTATGACCGCGGCCATTGAAGGACAGCAGAGCCCAGAGTCGCAGGATCCAGCGGCAAAGATTGAGCGCTATAAACAGGAGTTTGCCAGCCGGCGCACACTTGGACGTGCGGGTGAGTGCATTGGACTGGCGTCGTTTGCCGATAAGAGCGATGACGTAGACAGCAGTGGTTATGAGATGGCACGTATGATGATCCTCGAGTCGTTTCTGCTGCTACGTGAGGCAATCAACGGAGTTTCGGACCCGCACACGATGGACTTGTCATCGATCATCGACCCGTTTCTGCTTGTGGTGCGCGATCCCGAAACCACAGGGCCCATAACGCGGTGCGCGCTGGTGAGCATCCAGCGGTTTATCAGTCACGGCATTGTCGATCTGGGACGCGCAGAAGCAGTGCCAGCATTGCTGGAGATGACGCAAGCAGTCACGCATTGTCGGTTTGAGGCTACAGATGCGGCGTCGGACGAGGCGGTGCTGATGCAGATTCTTAATGTGCTGAGCGCGCTGGTGCTGAGTCCAGGCGGGAGCCGGTTGAACGATGTGTCGGTGTGTGAGATTATGGAAACAGTGTTGAGCATGAGCTGCCAGATGCGGCTGAGCGAGATTTTGCGGAAGGCAGCCGAGTCAACGCTGTTTACGCTGGTGACGTTTGTTTTTGGCAAGCTCAACGACATGCACCGTGAAGCTGATGTGGATGCGAATAGTACGGCGAGCAGCGGACCAAACACAGATGCGTATGATGGAATTGCAGCATCTGAGCATGTGCCGTCAGTGACGATACCAGTGGAGATGCCAGCGAATGAGCAGATCCAGAAGGAAGCGGATCCCGAAGCACTTGATACGACTGACAATGTATTAACCGAACCCATGCGCAGTCCTCGGTCGGCAGCAGCGACATTGGAGACACAAAGCTTTGGGCTGCCGGCCATTCGCGAGCTGTACCGTGTGCTCGTAGCGCTGACCAACCCGCGCGACCTGCAGTACACCGACACGATGCGACTTTTAGCGCTCAATACACTGCAAGCGGCGTTTCAAAAAGCATGTTATGCGATGGCCGAGCACGCAGAGCTGCGCGAGCTGACGCTCGGCGACCTTTGCCACAACCTGTTGCTTATTCTGCAGCGCGACACGCCTAGTTTGATATCCCCAGCGCTGCGTGTGCTCTACTTGCTGTTTGCATCGCACCGGCGAGACACCAAAGGACAGTTGGAGCTGTTTTTGTGTCAGACGCTGGGACGGGTGATGACGTTGCCGGTGATTGCGCGGCAAGGGAGTCGTGCGTCGCTGCGGCTGGGTGGCGGGTCGGGACCACCGACGCCCAAGGCGGGAGCGCAGCGGGTGCTACCTAAGCCGATGCTGGATATTAAGGGTGACGCAGGGACCAAAGCCAAAGGCTCGGAGATGGGCAGACGACTGAGCACAGCGTCGACTGATACTGAAGCAGGGATTCTGCAGCTGGAGGGCGATGCGGCGCCGACGTACGAGCAGGAAGTTGAGCTGTACAGCGATGCATCGCTGAAGCGCGGAATGCGCGGACGGCTGGCGACACACGAGACGCGGCGGCAGCTTTTGGAAGGTCTGCACCATTTGCTGATTGGCGACGAGGCGCTTCTGGCCGATTTGTGGGTCAACTATGATTGTGATTTGCAGCGAGGCAACATGTTTGACTTTGTGGTGTCGTTTGTCGTGCAGCGCGCAGTACCCTGGCCCGGGGCAAACGACGCCGAGAGTGGAGCGTTTATGGATGTGATGTTGCACCAGTTGATTCGAATGGCTGTCCGCGCAGGCGTAGCGCCGCCGACTGGGCGGTGGGCACAGCTGCTGGGCATGCCGCCCACAACAGGGCTTGCCAAAAGCTCAAGTAGCTCTGATGCAAACAACCCTGAGCCGAGTCAATCGGAGCCGGTGCTGCTGACGCTGGCGCAGCTGCAGGACCGGCGGCGGCACAAGGAGACGATGATGCAGGCGGCGCGGCTGTTCAACGAGAAGCCAAAAGACGGCGTTGCGTACTTGCAGCGGGTGGGCGTGCTGAACGCCGACGGCAGCGAGGCGGCGCAGCAGCTGGCGACATTTTTGCGCTCGACGCCGACGATCAACAAGAAGCTGCTGGGCGAGTACCTGTCGAAGCCGTCGAACCTCGAAGTGCTGCAAACGTACATGCAGCAGCTGGACTTTTCGGGGCGCCGGCTGGACGAAGCACTACGGACTCTACTAGGCACATTTAGGCTGCCAGGCGAGTCGCAGCAGATCGAACGCATCATGGAGACGTTTTCGGCAGCGTATTTTGGCAGCGGGCCGGCGGACATTGCGACCAAAGATGCGGCGTTTATCCTGGCGTTTGCTGTGGTGATGCTGAACACCGACCAGCACTCGCCGCAGGTCAAAGTCCGTATGAAGTACGAGGACTTTGCTCGAAACTTGCGTGGGGTCAACGATGGGCGTGATTTCCGCACAGAGTTTCTGACTGACGTGTACAACGCCATTCGCAGCCATGAGCTGGTGTTTCCTGAGGAACATGAGGGCGAGGCTGGGTTTGAGTACGCGTGGCATGCGGTAGCTGCTCCCGACGCGCTGATTGGCCCGTGGATGTCCACACGTGGCTGCACGGCCACATATGACCGGGGGATGTTGGCTGCCGTGTGGCCACGCTATTTGCGCTCGCTGGCGCACATTCTGGGCCACTTTTCGAGCGACCACACGCTGCGGTTAGCGCTGACTGGATTGCATGCGCTGGTGGCGAGTGCTGCGCACTACGGCCTGACGCAATGTGTCAACGAGGCGGTGCGGCTGCTGGCAAACATGACCGGGCTGCCACAGACTGCTACTCAGGCGGATCTGCGGGCTGCACAAGTGCTGACAAAGTCGTACAATCGTTACATGGTGCTCGATCCAGCGACACCGACATCGCCGTTGAGTGCTGTGGCCGAGGGATTTAGTGGCGCCGAACAACGCGCTAAACTGCAAGAGCAGGAAGACGCGACGGTGCAGGTTACGCAAACAGCATTGGAGTTTGGCAAGACATATCGCGGCCAGATTGCGTTTATTGCGCTGTTTGAGCTGGCTGAGCGGTTTGCCCAAGCCATAAACCGGCAGGGCTGGATTTGTGTGCTGGACGTGGTGCGTGCATGTGTTGATGCGGATCTGGTACCACGCGAGCTGCGAGCGATTCGTGATCCGACGGGCAAGGATCTGTGGGTACCTCGCGTGTCGACGCTGCAGGCGATGTACGCCGCCGAGCAGCGTGTGCGCGCAGGCGACGAGCAACGTGTGCAGCAGGGCGGGCTTTTGTCGGCCATTTCATCATTTTGGGGCGGCAATGCTGATCAGCAGCCGAGTGGCCGGCAGGAGCTGCGCTGGCGGGCTGCGCCTGAAGTATTGGCTGGTCTTGTAGCACGCAGCCAAATGGCCGTCCGCTCAAGCGGTATTGGCGAGCTTGGCTCTGCGGTGAGCCATATTGGTGAGTCGCTGCCGGTGTTTTTGGATGTGCTGGCTCGGCTGTTCCCGCAGCCGCCGCCGTCGCAGCCCGGGTCGCCGGCCGATGCCACTCCGCTGAGCGACTTTGTGCCAGCACTTATTGATTCTGGGGCCAAAGACGGCGCAGAGTATGTGCCGTCGGCGGTGTATTTCTTTGAAATTGCTGTGGGCCTTGTGCTCGATGCGCCCGACTGCGCGCCTACAGTGTGGCCGGCCATCGAGGCATCTGTACAACGTATGCTCGAATCCGCTGACGTTCTGCATCCCTTTGCTCTCGAACGCACCATTGCCGGTATCCTAACCATGGCCACCCGCGTACTCGAGTCCTGCTCCGACCACACATCTACACATCTGGAAACAGTCGAGCGCATGCTGCGGTGCCTGGGCCTGTTGCGCGACTCGCATGAACGGACGTTTGCCCGTGTGGCTCGTGTGTTGACTGACGGTATTGCGCGGCTGGTCAACACTGATGCGCGGCTGGTTGTTTCGGTGTACAATAACTGGGGCATTGTTCGGCTGTTGCTCAAACGGCTGGCGCTTGTGCAGGATGGGTGTGTGAGGGGAGCGGTTGGCGTCTTGGTCGAGGTGGTTGTTTTGATGAGGTGTGGAGCGGTTGATGTCGGGGCGTATTTTGAGGATTTGTTGGATACCATGGCTGCGTTTGTTCCAAGTGATCGCGCATTGGCCGTCGACAGGGACGGTGCAGGGGCCACAAACAGGGACGATGCAGGGGCCACTAGGGACGATGTGCCAAGCCACATGTCGGGGCCTGAGGCTGCGTCCAAGCTCATTGCCCTGTTGTACGACATGCAGGACATTGCCAAGGCCCAGGCGGCCGACGCTGCATTGCGCGCAGACAGCGCCACTCGCCCATCCGACCACATGCATTCGCCGTCCACATCGCCCACCACAACAACTCGCCACCTGCAGCCAGAGCCCTCAATCACATCCGCCTCGTCATCACTCCCAGCCCTGCGCTCGCACCGCACCACGCCACTTTCAATGTGGATAGGCGCAATGAATGCCCTCGCCACCTACGCATGCTTGTCCAGCCGCCATGTCCGCCAACTGGCGTGTTCCCATATCCAGCGCGCTGTGTCAGGCCTTGATGTGCAATGGATCTATGGGGCATTCGGCCGAGTGTTGTTTCCGCTTATGGACACGTTGTTGCGTGCCGATTTGTTGGCCGACAGTGCGATGGAGGACACGCATGCTCGGTGCATATCGATGCTGACCATGGTGTTTCTTCACAACGCAAGTGCGTTGCAAAACGCAGAGGACTGTGTAGATTTGACAATGTCGCCAAGTCTGGGCTCGTCGTATCTACTGCCGGCCCATGATTCTACCGATGCTGTAGAAAGTGTGCCAGAGTCGCTGTTGAGCCATGTGTGGATCCGACTGATACGCACACTGGCCGTGTATATTCGGACGGGCAAAATGGCCGACGAAGCACGCATAGACGCGCAGTCGCCTTCTGAACACGGAGTGCCGATGACCGGCACTAAACGAGCGCACGAGCGGCGCCGTCACCTCAGCGTGCTGAGCGAGATGGCTGAAGAGAGCGTCAAAAACTGCATGCTTGTGCTCGACAGCATGGGCATATTTGGGCGCTCGGATGCGGAGCGCGAAAAGTGTTTGCTGTGGCAGAAATCGTGGGACTGTTTAAGCAAGGTCAGTCCGCAGCTCAGGCAGTACATATTTCCACAAGCAAGTGTTGTGAAAGAGGAACAGGCTGCAGACGACATGGGGGATAAACCAGCTACAAGTGAGGTGCAAGGGGAATTGCGTGAGGATGAACCAACAACTAGTGACATTCATGAGCCAGGTGCAGACGCGAGCGGACCAACAACTAGTGACATGCATGTGCCAGGTGTGGATGCAGATGGACCGCGTGACACTGCGCAGCCAGAACCACTGTCGCCAGTTGAGCCAAAGAAAAAGCGGCACAGCAAACAAAGCATCATTATTGTTCCCTAGTCATTTCAATTCCCGCTCATTTTTACACACTGAAGAGAGACCAAGCTAATATTTGCATTGTTGCATTGTTGAATGCAAGAGTATCTGTTCCGGGCTGCGTGGAAGAAAAGCAAGTGGGCTGAAACCACATATATTGTTTGGCTCGGTCTGATACATTATCTGTGGTTTCAAATCTCTGTACACGTGGTCATATATTGTGCTGTCTTGTGACATCGTGGCACTGCTTTTCTAATTCTCTGTTTATGTTTGTAATATATCAGGAATGATGTCTTTAAAACAGCAGGGTAACTCGAATGCCACGTCTGCAACTTTGAGGAAGAAAAATGCAATGTCTCCTGAAACAATACCAGCTATTTCTATTTCAAGCCAAGACTGCACGTCTGTCAAGCACTGAATTTGCGGATATTAATAAAAGTAAACAATGCCAGTATGGCTGCGGGGAGAAAAAGGCGGGCCCGCTGAACCCCCTGCTTTGTGGTCAATCTTGCATCTGCGTTGTATCTGGCAAATACAAGGGTCAACTGAGTATTCCAGACTCAGACCCCCAACAAACACAAAAGGCAAAAAAGGCAGGCTCAGGAAGACTGAGTGGCTTTGTAGTCACAAACAAGTGGCGCTGCTGGGTTGCATGCAGCCAGTTTTTGTCAAGATTAATAAGCTCAGCAAAACTGATTCGTTGGGATAATTTTCGGCCCGCATGTATGTCCAAACACGGGCATTCGCGGCTCTTGCAGCCTCGGCACAAGTTTGGGAGTTTACAGAAATAATGTAACTGCAACAATAAGACTGCAAATGTTGTATTGGGAGGGAGAGGAATAGTGTGCTTTTTGGGAAAAACAGACTGCGACAGGTGAACGCACTGACGGTTGTCCCGACAGAGCACAGAATAATAAAGTGTACGGTTTGGGTATGCAAATGCCGAGGCATTTGTCTACAGTATGGCGGCTTATTTTACTGGAGATTTAAACAGACGTACGGGCTGCGAAACGTAGATTATACTGGACAGCCATTGTTACATCCTTTTGCAAACCCGAATCACAAGGTCACCTGGTCATTCACTACATGTCTATTGCGTGTATTACAACGACCATGTCATTTTTCAAATAATGTGTACAACAAATATGCGTGGCATCATGCATATATACAACGCCAAACTGCTTTTGCAAAAACGACAATGTCTGTGTTTATAGATGAATTTTTGAATAAGCGAGGTGAATAGTCTGCGGGTGGATTTTATGCTCCCGGAATAGGCAACGGGCTCCATTTGTGGGTGTGGCGAGAAACAGAAATAAAGGAAAAACAGGGATACTGCAGCAAGTGTAAGCAAAATAAAATTGGGTGCAGCATGGACATGCAGGACTGAAAAAGGTCCACACGCAGGAGAAGCACGCAACAATAATCATCCTCGTATAAAATAGCCTGAATCGCCCGAGGGACGAACCAGAGGCTGAATAGAACAAACCTCCTCTTGCACCACAACCCAACACTTACTATTTGACCTTTCCATAGTGCGTTTTAATCTATAATCGACTGCGCTCTTTTTCTCTTTTCTCGCTAATAAACCTTCTATTTTGTACTTTAACACCCATGCAGAAAATGGTGAGCGATCTGGTACTGGGCTATATCGCCGATATTGACCAAGAGCTGGTCGTAATGCAAGGAATCAGCGCGCAAATCACTCGTGGACGGCAGCAAAGCAACCCTCTGTATCGGCGGCCAGCCAGCAGCAGAAGCATACCCACACACATATCGATCCCCGAGGCGCCCGCCGAACTAAGTACT
>JANBQV010000111.1:0-45646 GCA_027577495.1 Coemansia sp. RSA 720 | reverse complement strand
TAAAGAGAATAAAATACGTTTACGAGAGCCAAAGTGAGAAAACTTTTTCCCAATTTTTTGGAGAAGCCTATATATTATCATCTCCGTCATAGAAACTATAGCAAAACCTTTTAATTTGCGATACAGAAGGCATAATTAGAATACGTGTACTAATATAATTTAGAATAATGTAGTATAGTATGCAAACTTTGAGTTTTGCGGCTTAGCTGCAGAAATAAAGCAGAGTAATTGAATGTGAAAGTATGTTGATAAACGACAACGGAAAGCTAAGGAGTGAGGCAGCCATTTTATAGTTGCAGCTCCGTACCTGAGTAAAACTTTTTTTAATAAAATCTGTACAAAGATTTGCAGCACAGAGTATTGAATTAAAGTCTGCTTCTAAAAAGTGTATGTGTCATAGTGTAATTAATAATACAAAGAAAAATGCCCGTGTCACCGGCATACCCCATTTTTATAATGTGGCAGAGTATTTTATGACAAGACTAGGTTCTACACTGTTCTACAGCCCTAGCAAGTGAAAAGGCAAGACTTTACTAATTGCAGCAAGCTGGCGCATGATATTGACAAAACTGAACCAAATAATTTACAGAGGTTGAATTACTAGCTTGAGGGTACTTTCAGACAAAATCCTGGATTATACTGCAGCGGGGGTCTCGGCCAAGTTAGCACCCTAATCAATACCCCTATAAGTCCAACCCTGCTGCTTTCAACAACCGGTGGTCACAATGGTGTGGATTACTTGTGAAATCGCCAATCATGCAACATTACTCTGTACGTAGCCCTGCCGCTTGCAGCGAGTACTTAATACCAGTATGATGAGTGGGAGAACGTGTAATTAATAAAGCAAATAGTTTGGGCAATGCACCGATTCGTAGTGTATTTAAAATGGTTAGAGAAAGTATGAATAAATGGATCATTTGAATTATAGCTTGACAGGATAGCTCAACAGTAAACAGCCAAAGGAATCGTCATACGCGTCATGCGACCGGCGCACACCATCAATCGCCAAACGGCAACTACCAGTCATTGATTTAAATTCAAACTAGGTTCCAGATTAGATTCAGGGGGCGGCGACGCGACAAAGATGTCATCAAGCTCGAGGTCAAAATCGCCGTCATCCATCTCAAAGTCTGCCGACGCTTGGGTATCATCAAGCGCCCAGTACTGTGTGCCACTCACACCAGCCCGTGGCTGTACAATCCACGTATCAGCCATCCACGCAGCAAACAAAAAGGCACTTGCGCCTAAAAAGTTGGCCGCAACGTCGCTCCACTCGAACGCTCGTGTCGTCAACACGCGTTGTATGGCTTCGCTCAGCACACACGTACATGATATTGCCATTATTGTGAGCGTCCATACTTTGCGGCGCGGAATGGCAGCTTGGAACGAGAAAAATAAAAGGACAGCGAGGATGCCGAAGCCAAGAAAGTGCTGTGCCTTGTCAGCGAGCGGCAGGGTTAGAATGCGTGTAAAGCCGAGGACAGCGAGGAACAGGAGCCAGACGCACAGAGCTGCGGCGACAGGCAGGCGTAGCCGCGAGGCCATTGGTATTCGGTACATTTTCAACGGATTGTGTATGGTAAAAGATGCAATGTGAAATAAAGAGCAAAAGAGCGAGAATCTGGCCCGATTATTGCACTTGTAGTTGCAGGATATGCACGTGACTGTTGGTTAGAAAGCCCAGGCTTTTTGGTTTGTGGTTGGCTTTGTCACTTTGTTTCTCTTTTTGTTAAATTAGGCGGATTAGAGGCAATATATAATAGAATGGCGGAATCACCTCGGGCCGAGCCACGGCAGACTGAGACACAACAGCCTGAAACACATGCTGAAGGACAGCAGCCAGTAAAGCGCGTTTTGATCGGAGCAACCGGCAGCGTGGCAAGCATAAAGATACCGCAACTGTGCCGCAACATCATGCAGCAAGGCGATGCGCACGGTCTCCGTATCGAAATAGCAATTGCTGCCTCTTCATCAGCGCTGCACTTTTTCCGGCACACACAGCTGCCCGAAACAAGTGTAACTCTATATACAGACAAAGACGAGTGGTCGCAGTGGAAGAAGATTGGCGACCCGGTGCTCCACATTGAGCTGCGCAAATGGGCGGATGTGTGTGTGGTAGCGCCGCTGGACGCTAATACGATGGCCAAAGTAGCAAATGGGTTCTGCGACAATTTGCTGACGTGTGTGTTGCGGGCGTGGGACATGCGGAAGCCCCGCGTGGTGTGTCCGGCGATGAACCCGATGATGTGGGAGCATCCAATCACGGCGCAGCAGATTGCGGATCTGGAGCGGCTGGGGTTCATGGTGGTCAGTCCGATCGCCAAGGGTCTGGCGTGCGGGGATGTCGGCATGGGCGCGATGGCCGAGCCCGAGGAGATCGCAAAGCACGTGGTGGAGCAGCTCCTGCAGGGATGGAGCTAGTAGTAGTGTCTATTAATAAACAAAGAGTCTATTTTTTGCGGCCAAGCAAGTACAAAATGCGCGGCATGAGCAGAACGGCAGCAAAGAAGGCCAGGCCGGCGTATGCAATCTTTGTGGTGGTGACAAACGCCGGGGCAAAGCACGCGCTGTCGCAGTGCACACGGTCCGAGTCAATTGGGCCCATGCGGGCAGCAATGCGGGCCAGTCCTTCGTCCCAGCTAAAGCCAAACACCAGGTTACATACATGGCCGCCGATGGCCGGGCCCAGCGTGATGACGCCCCAGCAGATGCCAAAGTTATGGGCGCCCCATGTTTCGGCGGTGATGGTCGGAGCCAGCGTAAACGCCGAGCCCATGGCCACGCCGATCAGCACGGCCAACATGCGCAAATCATCGAGCCGAGCGACCTGAGCCGCCATTTGCTGGGCGTATATCATAAGCAGCGCAGCCAGCACCAACAGCCCAGCACGAGGCAGGCGCAGGCGCGTGCGCCAAACATCCGAGAAATAGCCGACGCTGAGCCGCGCAGCAAATGAGAAAAACGACTGGGTGGCAACGATGCGGTCTTTGTACTGGCCGATCTGCTCCTCGCTCATCGTGGTCGAGTGGGCCATTGCGCGCACCATCGTGCCGCAGTTATTTACAAACGCAAGCCCCGGCCCGGAAAAGCAAATCAGCCCCAGAAGCAGTGCCCACGCGGTCGGGTCGCGGCTGAACCGGTGGAAGATTGGCGGCTCGGCTGCTGTCGGCTCGTGGCGAGCCGCCGTGGGCTGTGCCAGATCCAGCGAGCCGCGGCGCAGCTCCGGGCTGCTCGTCTCGCCGTCCGGATCCGACGTCGTCATGCGTCGCCGCCGTGTCTCGGTCAGCTCAATAGCCTCTGCCGACGACTGGTCCACTCCTGCATCATCGCCGACTTTGGCTTCTGCATTACCTCCTGCTTTGACACCTGCCCGAGGCATCGACTGCGCTCGCCGTCTCTTCGCGCCTACCACTGCCAGCTGCGCCGAATCTCTCAGCTTCACAAAGCCTGATGCCAACACATGCGCAACAAACGACACAATTGCCATGCACAGAAGGTACCGCGCCGGGCCGGCATCGCGCTCAAACCAGTGTGCTTTGATTGAGGAGAACACAAATGTCGACAGCCCGTACAGCGACAGCGGCACGCCCAATGCGATGCCAGCAAATCGCGAATGGCGGAAGTTCGATGCTGTGGTGGCCATTGCCGCCATGTATGCTGCCTTTGAGCCCACGCCCACCAGCGCAAACAGCAGCGACATTGTCGCCACGTAATGGCTGGCCTGGCTGCGCTGCACAGGCAGCCGATCAAATGCGTAGCTCAGGCCCATGTAGCCAACAAGCATCAGCACTCCGGCTGCTTGCGTCACACGCCGCGGACCTATGCGCAGCGTAAGGTACCCAAATAATGGCGCCGACATATAGTGCGCATAGTCGCCCAGCGACGCTACCATGTTCGTCTCATATTGCGTGAACCCAAGCACCTCGCCAAACGACGATCCGTACGTGGCAAACAGCGACGTTGTGCCGCCGCACAGCATCGACACACACGTTGCGACGTACGACAGCGTGCTGCTAAACTGCTCATGCGACTCCATCTCCCTATTTTATTCCTGAATTGAGGTTGAAAAGCTCCACATTTGGTATATTGAGAAGCCAAAAAGTTGATGGTCTAAAAATGGCGCTTGCTAAAATCATCACATGCGTCACGTGTCCATTGGCCAAACAGCGACAAAAGTCGCTAGCACATAAATCCTCCTCCGCAGCCTGTATAATCTCCGCCGCCGCGCGACGTGTTCCCAGGTTCAGACTCGCTGCGACAGCAGCAGCAGCAACAGTCGCAGAACCCAATGACGCAGCTACGGCAGCATCCATCATCAGACCCGATCAGATCAACGCTCGAGCTCGACGGCTGTAGCTGCGTCATTGCGCTCTGCGGGGGCTGTGGCGGTTGGTATCCAGGCGCATTCATTCTTTCTGCATATATGCCTTACAAACAAACAAGATAAATGCTACAGTAAAGACAAAAGAGGCTGCATTTGATTTTCCTGTCTTTCTCTTTTTACACGCTATATATTGTGTGAAATACCAGTATACCAAACTAAACTAAAATATCTTTGAATCACCCCGATGACTCGCACAATACGCCTTGTACTGCGACCAGTCCAGCAGGCCGCGCGAACACACCGCCGCACACATTGGATGAAACAGCCGGAAGCACTTTGCATGCGAACACTGCACCACTGCGCCCACACACTGTGTGTCGCTGCAATACATGCACTTACCCGCGAACCGCGACTTTGATATGCTCTGCACGCCGCACACTTTGGCTGAGCTGCGCATAACTCCCAGTGTCTGCGACGCCTGAGCTGCGGTGCGAGACCGCGTGCTGACTCGGTCCTCTGCCTGCGCCGGGCTCGTTGGTGTTGGCAAATCGGCCGGCCCGTCAAAGTACGTCTCGCTGATAAAGTTGGCACACAAAAAGTGCACAAACTCGGGACCGCGGTCCTCCACGCCTTCATGCTTTACCGGCAGCAACAGTCCGTTTTGGAACGGACACAGCGCACACGACAGCTGGTCTGTGTCCATCTCGCAGTTGGCGCAGCGGTAGTTCCCGTCATCAACCTCCAGCGCTGAACACAGCGCATGCACCGTCAGCCCGCACTGCTGGCATTCAACCATTCCGCCAGTGTCCGTCTGGCTTACAGGCAGCAAACATGCCCCGCACGTTCCAACTGGCGTAAACAGCGACGCAAACTGAAGAGTTGGATCGCAAATCTCGTCCTGATTGGTGATCTCCACTTGATCTCGCGTGGCATTCTTTTGCGGCGATCGCTTGGGCCCTGGCTCTGGCTTTGGCGCCTGTGACGGCCTGCGTTTAGCCCCCTGTAATGTACCACGCTTAGTTCCCTGCACAGCGACATCAGTCGAACCAGCGCTTTTGCGCGATCGGCCAAGCTTGGCTGTCTTTCCGTCTCTACTAGGCGACCCTGCGCTTGATAGAGCCACAGCAGCAGCAGCATGCCGGCGGGGCGACACCCGGTCCTGGGCTGGACGGTCTTTACGCGAATCACCAAACCACTCCATCAGATCAATGGTGACCGAGTCCTTGGTGCACTCGCAATGACGTGAGTTCCACGCAATGTCCAGCCAGCGGTCCAGCGCAAAGTTCACGCTCTCGGCGCAGTTGAACCCATGATTGAACCCTGCATGGTATCCCTTGGGAAACGTCAGGATGATCTCGCCGGCGCGCTGCACGACGCGGTTGTACGGGATGCTCTGGGCAGCCAGGAAGCGCGGCGACAGCAGAAACGCCTTGTGCCGCAGAAACTGCGGACAGCTCTTGTAGTCGTTGGCAAAGACATTCTGCATGCACATTTCAAAGCGGCTGTGGGCGTCGATGGGGATTGCATACCACGCTTTGGGCTCGCCAAAGTGGATGTAGTTGATCGAGTACAGATCCATGTCCTCAACATGCCAGGCAAAGGTGGCCTTCCACATGCCCAGGTACAGATACGGATCGTTGACGCCAGGCATGCGCTGGCCGATGTGGCGCAGCAGCCCCGGCAGATTGCGGATGTTCCACGTGGGAAATTCTTCGTACGGCGGAAACAGCGTGCCCAGCACATCTGCGCCGTACATTGGCGGCTGGAACAGCATGTTCTTCCAATACACGCGCTCCAGCTCTTCGTTCTCCGCAAGCTCGCGAGCTGACACGAACAACGCGCGTCCGTCGTCGCTCGTAAACCGCCGTGGCTGCTGCGCGCCCAAGTGGTCCACGCCTGCGGTCTCGCCCGAGATATCGGGCTGTGGTCGGAACCGCGCGACAGCCGGCGCAAACTGCGCACGCTGTGACTCGGACCGGATTCCGCTGTGCAGGGCCGAGGCAGCAGAGCTGGTCAGCCGCACCTCGCCCAAGACATAGTCGACGCAGACGCCAGCAACGTCAGACTGGATTGTGCGATTATCAGGTTTGACGTCATCGTCAGATTTGAGATTATCATTATTATCATCGTCATCGTTAGGCTCGGCCATGGCCACTTTGACTTCAGGACGGCGATGGCTGCTGTCCTGCGACATGTGGAAGAACTGGGCCAGCTTGAGCTTGCGATGGAACTCGACGTTGTACTGGTGGAATATTCCGCTGGAGCCGTTAAAGTGCTGCACTATGGGCTTCATGATCGGGAACTCTTCTTCGTTGAGCACGCGTTCGCTGCGGCGCTCGAGCTCAGCGCGCCATGAACGCGGTGGAATGATTTTGCAGACGCCACCACGGAGCGCAAGAGGCTCGATGGCCGCCACCAGGGCTTCAAAGTCGGCAAACTGCTCGCGAGTGGGACAGAACACTGGAATTGCTGAATTTGGGTAAAAGTAGTACTCGACAGGCGCGCCAAGCACGTGGGGCGCGAATATGTCTGGCGAAGCCTGTGAATGGGTGCCTGTTGCATTGGCGGCCTTTGGCGTTGGCGGCCTGTGTATGGTTGTGTCGCCGCCGCGTTGCGCGCGCATTTGAGTGTAAAGCTGTTTGAACAAAGAGCCAATTAAAAGGAGCAAAGTGAAGAGTTGAAATTGAGCAAAAAATAAAATGAAAAAGGGAAACGATCAATGATCAAACGTCCTTTACGAAGCGGCCAACGCTTCCAAGCGCCTGGACGCTTTCTGGGCGGTCAAAGAACACGTGGAAGACATGCAGCATATCATCGTATGATTCGAGCACAAAGGACCCGGGATGTTTGGTCTGCGCCATTCGGGCGTGCAGCTGCGTGCTGTCGTCGGCCAGCACTTCAGATGCGCCCACTTGCACCAGTGTGCGTGGAAAGTTTGTAAACTGCCCTCGCGCCGGCGACACCAGGGGACGAGATAGTTCGGATATCAGGTCACGTGATATACGTCGGCCAGGCGCGTAAAACAGCCGAGCAGTAGCCAGCGGTGACGCAAGCGGCTGCGGCGCCAAATAGTCGAACCGCCGGTTGCGCACGCGGCTGTCCAAGTCCCGGGCCATATCACTTATTGGCGACAACACGACCAGCCCTCCGTACATTGGCGCCTTTGTGGCCTGCACCAAATGTGTGAGTGACAGCGCCAAATGCCCGCCTGCGCTGTCGCCCGCAGCCACCACACACGAAGGATCAAATCCCTGCTGCAACACATACAAGTACGCAATATACGCGTCGTGGAGGGCGGCGGGAAACGGGTGCTCGGGCGATAGTCGGTAGTCGACGCCCAGCACACGAGTGCTAGATTCTCGCGAAATGTGTGCGATGAGTTGGCGGTACATTGCGCTGCTGCCGATGACGTAGCCGCCGCCGTGAAAGTACAGGATGAGCTTCTCGCCAGCGTGCATGGGCCGGCATTCAAGCTGCGCTTCGTGTTGCTCGTCGTTGAAGATGTTGCTGGCCACGACAAGCTCGCAGTTGATTGTGCGTCCCGGACCGCGCATATCAGCCTCGTACAGGACACCGAGCTTGTTGCTGGTCCCTGCGTCAATGACAGCAATCTCCCCCGGATTATTACTCTTTTCGTCGACAGTAAACTCCCGAGGGTCGATCGGCACATCACGGACTGGAATGCCAATCACTTGGTACACGCCATCTTCGGGCTTTAGCTCAGCTGGCGGCATAGCTTTGGCGCGCATATCGTGGACGATCTTTGGCAAGTCGAGCGAATCGATGGTCGAGTCGTCGGTGAGCTGTGGCACCATACGGCAGATTATACGGTGCATGATGTCGCGGCGTAGCTGGAACTTTAGGTCCCAGCGCGGCAGCCGTGGACCATGCCAAAAGTACTCGATTGTTGAGACAACTGACACCGATAAAGCTACGTATGCCAGGTACGCAATATCAGCCAACGCCATGGTTAGTTTAACATAAAACAAGCGATGAGAAAAAGAAAAGCAAATGAGGGCCATAATTGGCTCTTTTGTTTATAAACCAATGTGCCACACAGTTAACGCCATAAGCCTCGACTGGTTATTTTTAGTTCCTCATCTGCTACATCCCTTGCATTCGATGCATTAATCACAAAGATCAATATGAACAACCTTATTGGCAGCATCCATGCGCTCAAGCGGCGGGCCAACACCGAGCACGCAACAACGCTGCTGCACAAAATCGCAGCGCAAGTGCGGCCCATTATGCACGCGCGTGGATGGCGTGTCGGCACATTACGCGAGTTCTACCCACGCACACCTAATCTCCTCGGTCTCAACGTAAACAAAGGTCTTGAAATCCGCCTACGCTTGCGCTCTCCGCACGCAGACTCTGAGTTTCTGCCATTCGAAGATTTGGTCGGAACGATGTTGCACGAGCTCGTGCATATTGAACGCAGTCCGCATGATAAAGTGTTTTACGCGCTGCTGGACACGATTACAGCGGAGACTGAGAAGTTGATGGCCAAAGGATATTCGGGCGATGGGTTTTACTCGGAAGGGCAGAGAGTTGGCGTGGGCGTTTCGCACAATGTGCCACGGTACAAAGCTAGAGAGCTTGCTGCACGTGCTGTGGAGCGACGCCATAGATTCAGCCAGGCGCCTCGAACGCTCGGCACAATAGGAGATCAACACATGCATACGCCCGCCCAAATGGCCGCCATGGCGCTGGACCGTCGCCTGCGTGACGAAAAATGGTGCGGCGCTGCCCTGGCTCAGTCCAGCGATGATCTGCCACCAACCGACTCTGGTGATCTGATCATCATCGTCTCTGATTCCGAGTCCGACTCGCCCATCATCATCAACTGACTAAACGCCAGCTAAATAACCGCCGTTTCTCATACTTTTTCTAATCGTGTACTTTTTAATGCAGTAAATGTCGTGGCTGTCGCGCAATCTGTTTTCGCGCAAGCGCACAACTAGCCTGCCAGCGGAAGATGAGTCGAAATTCACTGCGCTTGAGGATACTGTTGAGCCCGAAGAAGACTTGGGCCCTGAGCCCACTGATGAGGAGATTGACAATATTGACGCGCTGTTTGCGCGACTGAGTGTGGGCGATGTGCGGCGGTACGAGATGCGGCTGCAGCGCCATGTTGAGCGCATGCGCAGGCAGATGCGCCGGGTGGCCGGTGCCCACTACCCCGAGCTGATCGACGCCGCCGACTCGGTCGCCAGCATGCGCACTGCCGCCGCCAGTGTCAGCTCCCACTTGCATCAGCTCACAACCATGCTGCACAGCTCGTCTATTTTAGCATCTCCCGTCACACGCACCGACACATCCACGAGCTCTGCAAGCAGCTCCCATGTATACGCTGTAGCAGCTCAGGTAAAGGTACTAGTGGACACGCCAGAGCAGATCTGGAAGGCGCTGGGCCAGCAGCGCAGCCTGCACGCAGCACTGCTGTTTCTGATTGCACAGGAGATACATGATCGGCTACATGCACAGTCGCAGGCAGCCGACTCGAGCGACGTTGATCCGATCCTGGCCTTTCCTGTGATTGAGCGGCAGTGGACGTCGGTTGCGCCGTTTGGCGAGCAAGTAGCGGCGACGGCGCATGCAGCGCTGGCTGAGCCCAATGCTGGAATAGAGTCCTGCGCCAGTGCTGTGTGTGCAATTGCTCTGCTCGAGGATGCTGACGCTGAGATGGCGTGTACCGTGTTTCTGGCTCGCCGTGGACAGACCCTGGAGCCTATGTTGGAGCGCATGGCCGATCTGGACGGCTCGAGCGATGTGGCGGGGCTTGCTGTGGCTCTGTGTGGACTGCTGGACCGTGTACGCCAGATCCTGCATGACTACAGCGCACTGTTTGGTGTTCCTGAACATGCACGGCGGCAGTTTGCGTCGCGTGTGCTGACGACGCTGGCCAGCATCAGCGCCGATGCAGACCTGCCTACAGCGCCTGAAGCTCCTAGCACACGGGATGCAGGGTTCAATGCACGGGATGCAGGGTCTAAACGCGCATCACGGCTGGGAAGCGTGGACGCCCGGCGGAAGCGCAAGTCATCTCTGGCCGGGCTGATGCTGTCGGTGCCGGTCAGTCCCATGACAGACTCGTTTACGTTCGACGATGTGCGCAGCCCAGCGCCACCTGTTTCAGCTACGGCTGGCAACGGTGTGTTTATGGTTGCAAAGTATCTGCCGCCAGCAGTTGCGCAGTTCCGGCCTTGTCTGCCGCGCATGGTTGACAGCTGCGTGCTTTCTGACAGCAGCTCTGATATTTGTAATGAAACTGACACGCTTAATGAGGCCGATGAGGATGATTTGGCTGGACTATCGCCGCTGCTGTCCAACCCTCCTGCATTACTCCGCGCACTGTCCACACGTGCGCAGCCAGGACTTGAGCGAATTGCTGTTCATGCGCTGAAGCTGTGGTGGCCTGATATTGTATCGAGTGTCGAGAACGCGTGCTCGCGTGCCATTGGCCACCACATGCAGGGAGTAGCCGATGCAGCACGAGTCAGCGCCGAGATCCGCAACAGCTCACAGCCATGGCCGACCGATGCAATAGTAGTGCATGCCACACCGCTGTACGCTACAGTTGTAGAGCCACTTTTGGCGCAACGCGCTCGCACATTACAAAACGCGGCCATTGATCACGCGCTTGCCCAGCCAGACGCGTTTCTACGCGACGCGAGTTTACGCGACGTGGTGGCGGGCGCGTTACCGTGGCGTGCGTTGCCAGACGAGAGCCGCGTAACAGCGTTGCGTGCTGACGTCACCGCAGGACTGGATGTGGTGCCTGCGACAGCACGAGCACTGGGCACAAACGTCGGGCATGCGCTGCGTGTGGCATGGCGAGATGCCGAAGCGTGGTGGCAGCAGATGGGCGGAGCTACAGTGGGCGCCGAATCGGCAGCATGCGCAGCGTATCTGGATGCGGGATGGGCGGCGATGACGCAGCGACTTGAGCAATGGGCTGCTATGACGTGTGAGCAGGCCATGGCGGCGGTGGCAGCCAATGAGCGGGAAGCACTGGCTAATGAACTTGGCTTGCATGGGCTGGAAATGCCGCAGGCTGTGATGCTATGTGTGAAGGGTGCATGGACGGTCCGAGCCCTGGCCGACGAGGCACAAGAGTTGCTAAGCACCAAGTCTCTTGTCAGCTCAGGGTCTCTTTCTCACAATGGATCACTTATGCGCGAGTGCTGGCGCCGTCAGCCAGAGAGCAAAGCGGCTGCATCGCGACTGCTGGACATTGGACGGACGCTGCTGACTCCGTGGCTGGCGCACCTGGGCAGCAGCGCAGCACTTGCATGGGCAGCGCAGTTCAGCCGGCTGTACTTTGGCATTCCGCAGACCCTACAGCAAGACACACGTGCAACACGGCGTAACATGGTCCAGGCCTGGCATGTGGCGTCCCAGATGCCCAATGTGCCGGGATACGACCGCTATTCGGCGCTGCGTCGAGCGACAGTGGCCAACATTGCAGCGACGCAGCAGGCTGTTGCCAGCGCAGGAGTGCGGCAGCTCGCAGCGCGACTCGACATGCGCGTGCAGGCGGTGTGTGGGCTGGGACTGCTGGTCAATGCCGATGAGCGGCAAGCCGGCGTGTGTTCGGCGCTTATCCGATCACTCGACGCAGTGGCCGCAGCCCACGCTGATTGGGCCGCCGAGTGCGACCGTGCGCAGCTGGCGGCTGATCTCCGCTTCGTTCTGGACCAGACGGGACCCTCTTTATCGTCCAAACCGCTGCTCGCCCATGCCATGCACCTGAATGCGTGGCTGCAGCCTGCCATTGGCTGAGAAAGCTGCAGTCTATTTGAATAAGCACATGCTATTTTTTGCGTTGGACTTTTTCAGCTGTGTCGTGGAGCGGAGATAAGACTTTTGTTCTTCTCCATTAATCCATTTTTCTGGCTAGGCTTTGGGTATTTAGCCCTCTTTATCACACTTACGTCCCTTGATTAAACGCACTTGCCGATGATATCGTCAGTAGTCAGAGCACCGCTGTTCCGCCACGCCGTGGGAATTCGGGCGCAGTCCACATGGACGCAGGTCAAGATGGGACCGCCTGACGCCATTCTCGGCATCACCGAGGCATTCAAGCGCGACACCGACCCGCGCAAGATGAACCTCGGTGTTGGCGCGTACCGCACGGATGCCGGCTCGCCGTTTGTGCTCGACTCGGTCACACGAGCCGAGAACCAGCTCCTGCACGAGAAGCTCGACAAAGAGTATCTGCCCATTACGGGCCTGCCGCAGTTCACACGAGCCGCCGCGCAGCTTGCATATGGCTCATCTAGTCCAGTGCTCGACCGGCTCGCCATAACGCAGTCGATATCAGGCACAGGCGCACTGCGTATTGGTGGAGCGTTTGTGCAGCGCTTCTGCGAGGGCACGCCCACGGTGTATGTGCCGGCGCCCAGCTGGGGCAACCACAAAGCGGTGTTTGGCGACTGCGGGCTCAATGTGAAGCCATATCGGTACTACGACGCGAAGACGCGGGGGCTTGATCTGGACGGGATGCTCGAAGATCTGTCGAATCTGCCGCGTGGCCAGATCGTGCTGCTGCATGCGTGCGCCCACAACCCAACCGGTGTGGACCCGACGCCCGACCAATGGGCGCGCATCCAGAGCGTCGTTGAGGAAAACGGGCATGTTGCGTTCTTCGACATGGCGTACCAGGGCTTTGCTACGGGCGACACCGACCGCGACGCACATGCGCTGCGCACGTTTGTCGAGGCAGGACGTGCACCGGTGGTGCTGGCGCAGTCGTTTGCCAAGAACATGGGACTGTACGGCGAGCGCGTGGGCACGTTTAGCGTGGTAGGCGCGAGTCGCGACGAACGCGCGCGTCTCGAGTCGCAGCTCAAAATACTTGTGCGCCCAATGTACTCGAACCCGCCAGTCCATGGCGCACGCATTGCGGCTCGGGTGCTGACGGACCCTGAGCTGCGCTCGCTGTGGCTCACCGAGGTCAAGCTGATGGCCGACCGCATCATCGGCATGCGCGTGGCATTGCGCACTCGGCTGGAGAAGCTGGGATCAAGTGTCGCGTGGAACCATATTACGGATCAGATCGGCATGTTCTGCTTCACTGGACTGACTGCGGCCCAGGTCGACCGTCTCGCCCAGGAGTTCCACATCTACCTCACCCGCGATGGCCGCGTATCCATGGCCGGCATTACGAGTGCCAACGTCGATTACCTGGCGGAATCCATCCATGCCGTAACCCAGTAGATTGTTACAAAGCTATTTAACGAGTCAATATGGTATATTTAAAAAAGAAAAGAAAAAGAAGGATAGTCAATGCATTCCGTTATTAAGCCTCGCTGGCTATATGCTGACTGTATGCTAGGTTGCATTTACTCAATGGACAACTCTTATTCCTTGCGCATCTGCTCCAGGCGATGGTCCCACCGTGCATCGTCAACCAAAAACATATACCAATGCGCAACAATCGGCACCGTCGCTGCATGCCACAGCGAATGCGCATCAAACGTATCGGCAACTGGCGCAAAGTCAAACATCTCCAGGCTAAACGCAGCGTCAGTCAGCACTATAAGCACCGCAGGCTTCCACCAGAACGGCTGGCCATTGCGATATGCCTGCGCTGTCACCACAAACCACACAATGTTGCTCAGCACGCCCACCGCAGCATTGGCGGCCATGTTGTACCCATAATCAAAGCGCACCAGCGACAAGTACGCGACATGCAGCACATATGGCACCATGCATGCCAGTGCCACCACTCGCGTCTGGCGCCAACTGTTCAGCCGCAGCATCCGCACTACGCCCAGAAACAGAATGTACAGCACATTCAGCCCGGCCGAGAAATAGTCCAGCCGCTCAGTCAGCGGAAAGTCGCGCACATGGAACACCGCAGAACACAGCCATGTCCATGCGCCCAGCACCACAAACACGCTCAGCCAGAGCCGCATCGGATGCGATGCCGCCAGCCCGGAGCGCACCAATCGCCAGCTGCGCACGTGCATTGCTCCGTTCAGCACGCTGAACACAACACTTGCTGGCTCCTGCACGCCCAGCACCCGCACGAACGGCCACTTGCCGTGGAACTGGT
This sequence comes from Coemansia sp. RSA 720, assembly GCA_027577495.1. NCBI lineage: Eukaryota > Fungi > Kickxellomycota > Kickxellomycetes > Kickxellales > Kickxellaceae > Coemansia > Coemansia sp. RSA 720. Next base: position 31,259 of record JANBQV010000111.1, on the reverse strand, counting down.
GCACCCGCCGGCCCTGCTGCTGCGCTGCCCGCGTCACTCGCCGCTGGCACTCGTAGTCGCAGTTGCTCTCGCACGTCCACTGCAGCGCCCGCAGATGCAGTGGCAGCACAGCTCCGCCCATGCACTCGTCGACCTCACACTGTCTGACGCAGCCCTTGAACGTCACCAGCCGGTCGCCCGACGACGCCCGCACCACGCCGATCGACAGTAGCAGCAGCCCCACCAGCCCGCCGCCCACACACAGCCGCAGTAGTCGTGTCCGCATCGTTTGTCTATGAATTCAGCAACTGTCAATAGTGAAGGAAAAGAGACAAGCCAGCACAGCCTTCTCCGCACTTGTCCAGAGACTGAAAAGCGCTTCACTCTGAACCACCTGAACCATGTCCCGCATGGAACGGTGCTCGCCTTTGCCCTTCTCCACACTCATGCTGCCTGTTTAGCCCAGGTGTCCCAATCCACCGGCGCGTAATCTGGTGATTCGCCGATCTCGGACAACCAGGAATGCGCCATTTTCGGTCTCCTCCAACGCGGGGCTCTGCCATTGGCTGCTTTCTGGGAATGTCAGCGGGACCGCCTCCCTGACTTTGCCTTCCTGCTCTTCGTTTTATCTCTCCTTGTAAGCTTCTTTGCTATCTTTTCTGTCTTCTGCGTGTCGGTCTAGTTTCCCTGTTTTGCGTCCAGCTGCTTTTCGTTGTCTTAACATGTCTGAGGATCTGTCTCCTGCCGCCCAGTTTGCTGCCGCTGTTGCCGCCGAAGCCAGCGCTGCCGCCGCCGCCGTTGCTGCTGTCTCTGTCGCCGATGTTCCAGCTGTTGCTCCAGTTGCTGTTGCTCCAGCTGCCGCTGTTTCAGTTGATGATACCGAGCCGGTTGCTCCTGTCGAGCCTATTGCTCCTGCTGAACCAACCGCTGCTGAGCCAGTCGCTGCTGCCGAACCGGCTGCTGAAGTCTCTCCCCAGGCTGCCAACGACACTACGCCCAGTCTGCTGTCTCCGGCTACTGCGCCTGAATCTACCGATGCCGCCACAGCGCTGGAGATGACTCCTGTAAGCGTAGCCATTGTCGACGCACAGACCTCGGCTGCCGCTGCATTTGAAAGCGCCGTTGGCTCTGCTGTGGCCAGCAACTCTGACGGCGACAGAGTGCCTGCTCCGCGCGTGCGGAAGCCAATTGACCTGGCTGATGAAGAACTGTTCCCAGCTCTTGGCAAGCCTGCCTCTGCTTCTGCTGCTCCGACGCCGTGGGGTGGCCCGAAATCAATGGCCACTCAGCTGCGCCAGAACCGCGTAACTGAAGCTCTGGATCTGCCAATGATGGAGACGTCTGTCGCCGCCGCTGTGCGCGCAATTGCCGAGCGCTCCAAAACTGCCATCGAAGTGTCCCACAACCGCTCTCTAAAGACATCGACTTATTTGGTCAGCGGTCGCCCTGAGGCTGTCGCACGCGCCAAGCGTGAGATCTGCGCCAAGCTGTCGCCCCAGGTCACTCGGGTCGTGCAGGTCCCGGCGCTGGTCAGGGCCCAGATTGCTGGCGTGCGCGGCCGCAATCTCCAGGAGATCCAAACCCAGACCCACACCGTCATTGTGCTGCCCAAGGCTGGCCGCGACGAGAGCCCCTTTGAGGTGCTTGATGTCTCGATCACTGGCGACCACTCGAGTGTGGTCGCCGCTGCTCAGCTGATTGAGGCTATCGTTGACAAGCGCACTACCAAGCGGGCTGTGCGCATTACCGACGTGCCTCGCGAGCTACATGCGCTTCTGGTTGGCCAGGATGGCGCCACGCTGCAGGCCCTGGAGAGCGCCCATGCAGGTGTACAGATCAGCATTCCCGGTCCGCTGGACGCCGACGCTGCGATCGGCGTGGTCGGCGAGCGCGATGTCGTGCAGGCCGCTGTAGCCGAGATCCGTGCAACTGCTCATGCGCTGCTGCAAAGCTCACGTACAGTCACCGTGACTGTGCCCAAGCGCCAGCACCAGTTTATTATCGGTCCAGGCGGCCAGACCCTGCGCGAGATTGTTCGGTCGACTGGCTGCAGCGTCAATGTGCCGCCGCCGCGCAGTCCGTCCGACCAGGTCACAGTGCGTGGCCCTGAGGCAGCGCTGATGCAAGCTCTGAACCTGGTGAAACTGCATGCCAACTCGGTCGCTGTCGAAACTGTCAATCCAAGCACTATCCACACATACGCTCGCCCCATGCTGTATGTGCGCCGCGCCCTACAGTACTTCCACGACCGCAACCGCTTCCGCCGGATTGAGAGCGAACATGGCGTTGAGCTGCGTGTTCCTTCAGTCGCTCAGGCTGCTGCTGCGCAGACTCCTGAACAGGTGCTGATTGAGGTGCAGGGCCGGGACGCTCGCGCAGTTGCTGCCGCAAGAGATGCTGTTTGCGCACTGTTTGCTGCGTTCCCGCCCTTCCACTTTAACGGCATTGATGTCGAGCCTCATCTGCATTCTCTGCTGACGGGCGACGGAGGCACTGTGGCGCGTCTGCAGGCAGCACGGTCCATTTACACATTGTTCCCTAAGGATTCTGCTGCACGCGATATCCTGGTTGTGTACGAAGGGTTCAACCCTGATATTGACCGCGTGGCTCTTGAGGCACGTGAAGATGCGGTTCGCGCTCTTCTGCGTAAGACGCTTGAAGAGTTCCGCCAGGCGATCAGCAACGACGACTCGTATGCCACAGTCAATGTTGATGTGCCGGTGTCGCTGCAGCGCTCGCTCAGTTCGGCCCAGTCTCAAGCCGCTCTATTTGCTGCTGCAAAGATTAGCGGCCGCGTAGTGCTACGACTTGGTGCTGCTCCTGACGATTCTGCCGAGGCTGAAAGCACACGCGTGCGCCGTCGTGACGACTCGCAGCTGTCTGAAAACGAGGTGCAGGTCAAAGGTCTGGCCGATGATGTTCAAAAAACTGTTGCCGAGCTCGAACTCCGGGTGGCCAAAGCTGCAGACTACGAACGCCTGCACTCGTTCCGCGACCAAGTCGCTGTGCCACAGCAGATGCTTGCGCGCATTATCGGTCGTGGCGGCGAGAACATTCGCCGCATCCGCTCGGAGCGCGACGTCACTATCGATGTTGTTGACGGCACAAACGGTGCGTCTGCGCTGGTTAAGCTTCAAGGAACGCAGCAGGATGTGGCTGCTGTTGCTGCTGAGCTGTATGAGTTTATTGAGCGTCTGGCCGACCAGACCGCGGAGACTATCTCTGTACAAGCCGACATTCACCGTGCGCTAATTGGCAGCGGCGGCCGCTACGTTAAGCGCCTTGAGGACAAATACGCCGTTCGTATTGCGTTCCCCTCATCCCGGCGTGATGACGACGACAGTTCTCCGCTGGCGGCCGACCAGATTCGCATTCGCGGTGGCCGTAAGGGCGTTGACGACGCAAAGGTCGAGCTGCTGGAACTTGCTGCTTATGAAGTTGAGCACAACCACACCGTGCGTTTCTCTGTGCCAGCCGCTGCGCTGCCGCACATCGTCGGCAAGGCTGGCGTGCGCATCTCTGAAATCAAGGACGAAAGTGACACACGCATTGACCTAGGCGAGCCAAGCGATGGCAATGTCGAGGTTACTGTTATCGGCACGCGCAAGGGTGCAAATGCAGCCCGTACTGCCATCGAGGCCATTGTTGCCGAGCAAGAGTCCCAGGTCGATGTGGTACTTGAGGTCCCGACCAAGCACCACCGCTTCCTTATTGGATCGGGTGGTGCTCGTGTGCGTGAGCTGGTTACGCAGGCTGGCGGTAACCCCGATGTTATGACCGGTCCCGATTCGTGCCGTATCCAATTCCCGCGTGCTTCGGATAAAACCGATTCAGTGCGCATCAAGGGCGATCGTGCCATTGTTGACGCTGTGCGCTTGCGCATTGAGGCGCTGGTTGCTGAGCGTGAACGTATGACGACGGTTAGCGTTAGCATTCCTGTCTCGCAACATGCCTTTATTATTGGTCGCGGCGGTGCGCAGCTCAAGCAGCTACAAGATAAGCACTCTGTTGAGATTCACTTCCGGTCCAAGGTCAGTCGCTCGACGTCAGATGATCCCAGCGCTGTGAATATCACTGGTCTTCCTGAGGCCTGTGAGGCGTGCAAGGCTGCACTACTGGCACTAGTGCGCGATGAGTCAACTATCACAGTTCCGCTGGCACTGCATCAACGCCTGGGTGGACGCACAGGCTCGCTCTGGCGTCGTATTCGCAACGAGTTTGACGTTCAGGTTGATGCGATGCGCGTTGACAAAGCGCCAGCTTACCGTATTGATGAGGCCAACGACTCGGATGAATCCACAATTTACCGCGACACATCGTCTAATCTGTCCGGGCTGTCGGCTGACTGGGTTCTGCGCGGTGAGACGTCCAAGCTTGCTCTTGTCGCTGAACTGATTAACCGCGAAATCACTAATGCCGAGTCAGCAGTTGAGGCCCGTCTGCGCATTGAGCCACGCCTGCACCGCCATATTATCGGCAAGCAGGGTGCAACCATTGCTGGTATCCGCGACGCTACCGGCTGTGAAGTCACTGTGCCCAAGCGTGGCAGCTCGTCGCAGTGGGTTTCTGTTACAGGAACTCGCTCTGCAGTCGACCAGGCCATTGAATTGGTCAACCAGGCTGTCGAAGAACGCGCCTAATTATTTATCAATATTTATAATATAACATATATTGTAGCCAAAGAAAGTAGAGCAGAACTCGATATTCGAGAAACTAAAAAGCGACAGACCTTTAAAGATTATTTGCCATGAATGCTGGGAAAGTGGGATTGAAAAGAACAAATAAATACACTTGCTTTATCGGGCTGTAGAATGCTTTATTATAAATGCGGTGACTGGAAAACACAGTCATTGATGACTTCCTAATTAGCACAAATGGTTAATCAATACGCATATCTCATATGCCATAGTGTCATTGTTTACTTTAAATTATAGGGGTTTATGTGAAGAAATGTTGGAATAAAAACTATGAAAAAGACTAAAAAACAAGAAACTGGAAACTGTGCGAGCTATTCGGCACAAGCGGCGAGTTTGCCTTGGAGGTATTCATTATCCGCGAAGAGATTATCGCGATCGTCTATGAGTGCGATCATATCCTTCTTGAGCTCCTCGATCTCGCGCTCTGTGTGCGCAAGATCTTGTGCGTGCTCGTCTGCGAGCCCTCTGTCGAATTTAAAGAAGTTCCTAAAAGTATTATGTCACTCCTGCATAACAGCAGTGTGGGCTTTCTTGACGGCTTTTATAAGAAAAGAGGACTTTAGAAGAAGTTAGAGAATATATTAAAACTTTAGGACAGCATGTCCTTATAAAACCACAGAGCCCTAGTGGCTCTGATAGAAACTACGCCCTAATCTGCTAGGATATTGTATAGAGCCAAATGCTTATACAACAACGGCAACCTGGTGCTGCATACTTAAGCACCTAGCGGTCTGCTCGCCCAGCTGCTGGAGGAGCTGGGCGGCCAGTTCTGCAGGTATGACTGCCTGCTCTTTGGCCGAGAAGAGCGAGACAATCTTGTAAAAATCGAGAACAAAGTGCGGGCAGCCGCCAGCACGCGCCTGATCAGCGCAAACAAAATAGTACTTTTCAAATACCAACAATGTTCATGTTTTTCTTTTTTGTTTGTCTGCACTGATCAGGCGCGTGCTGGCGGCCACCTGCGCTCTGATCGCCATGCTTTTCAAGATTGTCTGGCTCTGCACCGGCAAGGAGTTGGCAACTGTGCCTGCAGAAATAGCCGAAAAGCTCCTCCAGCAGCTGGGCGAGCAGACCGCTAGGTGCTCGGGTATGCAGCACCTGGTTGTCGGTAAGAAAGCCCACACTGCTGTTATGCAGGAGGGACATAATACTTTTAGGAACTTCTTTAAATTTGGACAAAATTATTTTGGAGCAGTGGACTCAAGATGGAGATGACTGTGCTCGTTGATGAGCGCAATAACTTGCGGCAAATCAACACCAACAGAACAATATGCTTGCATATATTATATATGCGCTGCAATCAACTTACCGTGTAAATTGCGCGACGTTTGCAATTAACAGTTTACCAAGAACTTGTTCTATATATAATCAACATAGTTAGAAAATTAATGAGGAGGAATAAAATTCTAAGGGACTTTTGTTGTTCACCGTGTTCTTTCTCGTCCTTTTATAGTATTTTCAAACGTTCCACCATTCCAATTATTCGAGGTGATGGAGCATAGTGTATCTTTGATGCAGCTGCACTTTGGCTGGCCAATTGATAAAAGTTAATAAATGACCCGCTGCACCATTGTTTGCTCATGGCAAGCAGTGGCTGTGCGTCTCATGACATTACAGCGCTGAATGCTGAGTTTACGGAGAATGTGAGTGTACAGCTCACATTTTCTTTGTGCTTTGCAGTGGACAACCCCGGCGACTATTTGACAAGCCGGTCGTTGCTTGGATAATCCTTGAAAAAATTATATTCAAATAGGTAACAACTAAACTGCGCAACATTATAAAAATGCAGCCATGCGAAACAGTGATTTATTTACATGTAATAAAACTCTAAATTGTAACTGTGTGAAAAGTACCTCTAGCGAGTTCTATTTTGTAATGATAATTTACGTTACTGCTATACACGCATGTTATGTACATTTACGCGTAGGTACTATAAGTTTTTTTTTGCAAAAATGAATTGGCGCATATGATTGGTGGTGTTGTTTATATAACCAAAAGTCAAGTTTATAGTAGAACACGTCCTTGGCTTCACAGTTTTTAATATCTCCGCTCACCTTTTAAATGTTTGCACTTTTTCTCTGACTCAGCCAAGGCGGTCTTTAGAGCAGTTCTACGCGTGAAATCAACGAGCGGAAAAGAGGGCAATAAATATACCATGCACTTGATTCTGTCATTCAAGTCTTATCAATTTTTTGCTCTGATAAATTATGCGCCCCTTGCTGTGGGCAGCGCTGATCAACACAGTGCACTCTGGAAATTGGCAGTTTCTCCAAATATCGAGGAAGTGGTCCACCACATGCTGCCACCGCTTCTACGGGCGTCGCTAAACACATTTTGCAGCTTTAACATATCTGCCGTTGTGTAATAACACTCTGGCCACGATGCAGTCTGTTTTTTGTGTGCTTTACTTTTTAGAATTGCATTTTATTAATAACTGATATTGCTCTTTTTATTTTTAAATGACAAACACCGACGGTTAGGACAGCTTTGTTACATGTTTATTGTCTAATAAACAACTTTGTTGTTAAACATGTTACACCAGCTTGTTGGGAAGGGGCTACATCTCACCCGAAGAATTGTATATAAAACCATGCCAGCCGTCGCCCTGTGGTAATTATTTTCTTTTCTATTCATTTATCATAAATATGACTTTTACAAAAATAAGTAATGCTCATGTTTTTCTTCTCGTTCTTCGTTGCGCTGCTCCTGCACGCGCTGGCGGCTGTCCGCGTTCTACTCGCTATGTTTGCCAGAATCGTCTGGGTCTTCGTCGGCAAGGCACCCGCGACAGTGCCTGAGACGGTTGTTGCAGAGATTCAGTAGCAGTTGGATGCACAGCTGCGCAGTTGTGCGGAGCTGCAGCGCCAGCTCAACCAGGAAGACGAAACACAGGCTGACATATTGGATAAGGACAGGGAGCTTATGAAGGCACATGCTCAGTGCAAAGCGCAGATGGACAAGAATGTCCAAGCACTTGCGGCCAAGAAGAGAGAGCTCCAGGAGCTCAAGGAGGAGTTTATTGCGCTCGTTGATGAGCGCGATCAGCTCCTTGTAGATAATTTGAATCTGCAAGACGACCTTGAGCTGAGGGCCAAGTAGTCCTTTTATAATTTTTAGTCTTTTTCATAGTTTTTATTCTAACATTTCTTCACATAAACTCCTATAATTTAAAGTAAACAATGACATCATGTGCATATGAGATATGCGTAGTGATTAACCTATTGTGCTAATTAGGAAGTCATCAATGACTGTATTTGGCAGTCACCGCATTTACAGTAAAATGTCATTATTCGGCCCAATACGGCAAGTGTATTTAATTAAATTTAAAACTAAACTAAATGCAGGACATGCCAACATGCAAAGTATTTAATGACAGCTGTACGTCTGAATTAGCTGTGCCGATGCCAACTGTACCTGTCGCATACAGTCAAGCAGCTGACGTATTTCCTCGGATTTAGAAACTGCATCTTGCTGCAACTGGTCCCGTTCGCGTTGCAGTGACTCAATTTCGTTGTTTGAATTGGGTTCTTCGGTTGTTTTGTCAGAGTTTGGGTCCACTAACTCGGCAGCGCAGGTACGTGCATGTTCCAGCGATGCTTTATACTGGCGTCGACTCTGATCAAGGCCAACCATCAATGTCTGCATGTCTTGATTAATAAATGTGTCGATTTGAAGTAGCTGTGTATTGATTTTGGATGCTTTGTCGAGTAGACTTGCGGTATCACGCATGAGGTCCTGAACTGCCGCTGATACCTTGCTCATAGCTTCAGTTGGTTTTGAATTATGATAATAATTACTTTCAAATAAAAATTTACAAACAAATGCAAAGGATGAGACGAAATATGTATTGATGCTTTGAAAAAAGTAAAATCTGCGGACTTTTATGGGGCAGCGGCGCTGATCATTGTCGAATTTTATTTACTAAATATTTGAGCTGCTCGGACAACCACAAGTATATCTTCACCTACTAAAACTATACGTGTGCCCCCAAACCTGTTCTGTTGGATGCTGGCGTCAGCGACGTGGTAGAAACGTCGGAGAAGGCATGTATGGAGTGATTGAGCTTTTTAAATTTTCCAGATGTATGACCCTGAGCCTGTTCAAGTTGGTATGGAGATACCGGAGACAACGGGCGGTTATTGCCTGAAGACATCTCTGAGGCGCCCTTGCTTAGAACCGAGTGTAGATGGTTGATATTGTCAATATCCTGCGGGCCAAACGGTGCACGGCCCAAAGCGAGTTCGCCAAATGCAGCAAATGGAAGCTGCCCATTTTGGTCAATCGATAGCTGTCCGGATGAAGCGACGTTGAGCATTTGCTCCGACAGCATATGAGGAGAATGGCAAACGTTTGTAAATTGAGGCTGGCTCGTGGTAAATCCACACAGCGGTGGTTGCTGCGTTGCCATTGGCAGCGGATATCCAGCGGCAACCAAAGCTCGGCGCAGGTCATTAATCTCCACATCCATTTCCTGGATGGTTCTACGCAATAAGTCAATGTAGTCCTTGGCTTTTTGCATAATCAAAACCGTCGACGGCTTGACTATGTGAAGGGTCGGGATTACATCGCGCAACTCGTACAAAATCTCGCGTTGGTGGTGGCGGCGCTACAAGTGCAAAATACATTATCAATATACTTGTGGCATTGCTATCGTATCAAGCTATATTCACACTGTTTGAAATATGCACTTACTTTCCGCTCTAGCTCATTGTGATTGTGTCTTTTCTTTCTACAAATGTAAACATTTATGAAAGCACCAATTAGCAAAATCAAACAATATAAGAGGATATAGACACGACATTATTAACTTTGGCGTTTGTCTGTGCTTACTTTGGCCTTATTGACATGGACATTCCTTGTGACCGGTTTGATTCGCGAGAGTGTCCTGCTTCTAGAACAGCTAGCGGGATTGTTTCAGAAGAAGGATGAAACGCCGACATTCTCGTTTAGTAAAATGACAGGGAACAATGACTTTGCTGGATACCAGCACAGAAAAGTCTCTTAAACTAGACAAGAGGCAAATAAAGAAAAAGGAATTAAAAGGGACCGGAACGCAAAGATTATCTAAAGGTCATAAACAACGCTATTTGAATATATTCAATTTGTTACAAGAGCGACCGCCATTTAGAGTTATAGCATCTACACTTTAATGTCGGCAAGTATAAGACAAAACGAATGAAATAGACGTGAGTCGGATCAGGTTTTATTTCCAGTACGAGAAAGATTAGCGGGGGCGACACAGTGGGCGTTATTTTCCACATGTGGTATGTTGAGTCAGCTATTTGGAACACATGTGCGTGCAATTAACCAACAAATATCTTTGCACAAGTATACCAAGGGCTGTTCAGCTTGAGCACCGAAAAATATGGGGTGACGGCAATTCTGTCGCACATGGCACAAATTGCCACACAAAAGATGAAACGCCCTGATCAACCAACACACAAATTTACTACCCCGCACGTGAAAACAAAGCAAAAAGCTTACTTTTACCTTTCCCCACATCAAGCAAGTTTCCATGAATTTGGTTCGGTTGTTTGAGCCGTGTTTATTGGGCTGCCATGCTGCTGCCCAACACTATGGAGCCCCGGAGTGAATCATTCCTGCCACGTTGTCCTATTTTATAATTTTGAAAAGAATGTAGATATCCATTTTCACCTTAAAACAACTGTTTAGAACCCCAGTATTTCGTGTCATTGTCGCAAGAACTGGCATTGGCCTGAAATAAAATGTCTACACAAACTCAAACTAGAATGATCACTATGACGCTAATTAAGGATTCTCCAGCGCTACGAAATCCAATGTACACGACCACGTCTTATACTTGATCTCCACAGACTGATCTTCTGGGCACCAACACTTTTTGTTGGCATCGCCCTTGGGACAGTTCCACAGCGGACCGTGGAAGTAGCCAATGTCCTCGAACCAGTGCACTTCGTTCTTGTTTAGAAACATTGACACGCCCAGCGAGTGCACAGGCGCATCGCCCCACCGCTCGTAAAAGAACCCGCCTGCTCTGTCCAGATGGTCAAAGTACGCCATGTACTGGTCTGACCGCAAAAAGTCCAAGCTTCCAATCTCAAAATTCGACCAAAAGTGGCAGCGGTTGTAGTCGCCTTTCTTATCGGTGACGAATCCCATGAGGTTGGCCGCCGGAATCATTTCCTTGTGCTTGTCCATAAAGTCCATCGTTGTGTTCCACAGCGTTGGAATGGTCTCAATGTACTCTTTGATAGATACTGTAAACCCGTACTTTTTGTTGTTGTGCTCCATAAACAGGAACGGGTCATAATCAATCTCGCAGGCAAACTTGACTCCTGGCTCGACGCGCCAGTACCATTTGTACTGGTCCATCAGCGGGTGCCGGAAGAAGAATCCTGACTCGTACCGACACATGTGCCGATAGCTTTCGCTGCCACCATATATGATTTTGCGGTCCTGCATGTCTTTCCGAGCTTCAGCAGCCCGCGTCTGATCGATATATTCTGGATATGACCAATGTTCCTCAGGAATGAGTCCAAACTGGCACTCACCGCTGACCATACCCTGAATCTTCTCCTTGAACTCATCGCTAAAGGGCTCGTTGTTGAGGAACACATATGGGTACTTGTACCGACGGTTGAACCGGTCCTCTAGCTGCACAAGAGTCTCGCGGAGATCTTTTAGATCCTTGTTGCGAGTCAGTACGACAAACGCAGCATTGGCCTTTTCAAGAACCTCGTTTGCAGAGTCGCTGTCGACAAATACAGTTTCTTTCACGATACTTGTGACAGTATGTGGTGTACCCACGTCCTGTGTCACTGTCACAGTGACAGGAAGCGGATGTTTCATATTAGCCGGCGCCTGGTCGTTAGCAATAACGTTTTCGCGCTCGGCCTGTAATGCATCTTTGGCGTCATCTGTCTGCGAAAACTGGAATTCGATATATGGCGAACGAACAATAAAGTGTATAAGCAGCACCAGTGTCGCAATTATAGCTACCGGTCTCCACTTTACGTTTAGCATTTCGACAAATAAAGGAAATGCGTACTTCAATATAAGAAAGGGGAATAACCGATGCGAGAAAAAGGAGAAAAAAGGATTAGAGGCTAAAAAAGGGTAACAACAGTAGCTACAGCTTGAGTCGCTTGAGAATTTCCGAGCACACGTCCTTGTACTTCCAGGTGGGGCCAGACACGCGGCGGAACTGCAGGCCATAAAGGCCCAGCAGCGGCATGCGGACTAAAAATATCTGGAAGCAGATGGCTGTGCCGCTGGATCTGCGCCGCGAGCGCTGTGGCAGACCGTGGGCCGGACCAGCCGACTCGGCAGCACTCTGATGCGAGTCCGAGACATTTCCCTCGTTGCTGGACATGTCTTCGTGCACAGACGTTGGGATTTCGCCCGATGCAGTGAGCGCCAGCGCAGCCTCATCCATGCGCTTTGACTTGCGCCGGAAGCTGATCTTTCTGTCAACGACAGGAAGACGCAGCGCCCGCCTCTGTTTGTGCAGACTCGAGTTCTTGGACATGGCCGAATCATCCAGCACGTATGCATCCAGCACGCTCTCCTGGATATTGGTTGAGCCGCCAGACGTAGCCATGCTGCAGGTAAAGTAGCCCTTTCCTTCGTGGAACCGCAGTGGCATATCGCCCATCACTCTAAGCAAGTTGGCCCGGATCACAGTGGGCGAGCGCGTGGATGTTGTCGAAACCGAAAACAATCCCTTTAGGAACACAGGCTTCAGGTGCTCGTCTGCACGTGGCGGGTTGCTGTTGATGTTATTCATAATGTCGTTCTCAGCCGAATCAGGCTCATCGTCCGGGCCGGCAGGCGATGTTGGCTCGACGCTCGAGTTGAGATCTGCAAGCTCAGAGCTCGTGCTACGCCTGTCGCTCGACTCGCGGGCTAATGAAGCGCCTGTGAGATCCTCACATTTGGAGTCGGTTGCCTGGATATCGACTGGGCTCCGATCAGTCTCGGGCACCGTCTCAATGCCCAGTGCATTTGTCGGTGCCTGTCTCGGCCGTGCCGGCGACTCTGGAACCTCAGCAATTCTTTCTGGCAGTGCCGAGCCGCGCTGCGAGTTCCCAACAGTATGCGAATGAGAACGCAGAATGTCAGGACGACCTGCAGCTATCGCCTCTGCATCGGCCAACGAGAAACCGTCTGTCTCTTTAGGCGACTGGCCAGTATTCTGCCTGGATCCAAGCGCCCGGCCGTCAAACGCGCTGTCGTCGCCGGCTCTGTTTATCGCGCCGGTGCTGCTATGGCGCAAAATCGTTTTGGCATGGGTGCGGCCACTAAGGCCAGGCACATGCGGAAATGTAGCTTTTGCGCCCTGAACAGCCCTGCCGGCACGGCTACCAGCGCCGCTGCCTGCATCGCGGACAATGTCGGTAAGCATGCGAACAACAGTATTGGAAGATGACCGGGCCCGACGCTTCTTGGAGTCAAAGTTTGACTTTGCAAACTGGCCAGCTACGCGGTAGCTGAGCTCGGGAGTCTGGTCTAAAAGACCAACACCCTCTTGCTCATCAAGTCCCTCAATCTCACGCCGCGCCTTTTCAAGCAGCGCTGCTTTCTCGGTCGGCGATTCGCTCTCTCTGCGGCCAGTAGCCGGAGCGCTGTCCTCGATGTCAGTGGCAGTAAACATAGACGAAGCGTCGTCCAGATCATGGGAGGCACGCTGGCTGTCTCTGTGAGACGCACTGTCTTCATTTGCCAGCTTGGGCGTCGGGTGCGAGGATGATCCTGCATCATCGCTGCTCCTTGCTGGTACATCCGGAGAAGCAGTTGTAGCTGCGTCCTTTACCAGCACGGGTGTTAATGTGCGAGTAGCAGAAGTTGAGATATGCGTGTCGCCATGGGTCTCGCTCGCCAGATGAGCCTCTGTGTTCAGCGGCTTGCCCAGATACTGGCGCTTGGATGACTCGGAGGACTGAGCAACTGAGTCCTGCGCTTTAGGTGCAGTCTTATCTCCGATGGCCTCGGAGCTGCGCCGACCCGCCGCATTTGCAGGAGAGTCAGACAAAAGCTCTTTGTCTTCGTCAATACAGTCTAACGCAGTGTATTTCTGTGCCGATGCATTTCCACGCAGCCGAGCGCCGATCGACTCGGGATTGAGCAAGTGAAGCGGCGACGAATGCTGTTGCTGAGCCGACTCGCTGCTCGAGTCCTTGGCAGCGGCTCGATCAGCATCGCTCTTCTGGACGCTGATTTCCATATAGCCAGACTCCTTGCCCTCGGCCTGGATAATGCGCGAAGTAGGGTCGGCATGTGCACCAGCAGACTTTGACCCTGAGCGCGTGCCCTTGACAATAACACTGAGCCGCTTGAAGATGCTGCTGCGCTTTCTCCGCGAGTCCTGGAAGCCGGCACCTGGAGCCGAACCAGCACTGTGTGTAGCTGAAAGCATGCCTGAGCCTCGCGATAAAGCCTCAATTGCAGCGGTTGTTTGGTCAACAGGCGCAGCTGCGGCGGCATCTGTGGCATCTGTGCTGTCTCTGGCTGTGCTGGGTCTCTGCGCCAGCTGTGCTTCTGGCGACTGCAACACGCCAGCTGAGGCTGTGCCCGGCCGACGTTCGGCACTAGAGCCGGAAATTGCCAAAGCAATGTCCTGGGCAGCCTTTGCGCCCCGATCTTCTGCAGTTGAAACATTAGCACTGTCTGCAAGCGGCTTTTTGGGAGCGTGTTCGAGCTTGACCCATGCATCTTTTGATTCTACACGAGCGCCAGCAGCATTTTGAGCAGCTGGACGCTGCTGAAGCCGGGCCTGAGCATCTTGGCGCGCACTTTGATAGTGCAGCGCATGGTTGACCTCCCGCTCGCGCCGCTCTTTGACCAAAAAGTAGATGCTTAGCAGTGGATCGGTGGCAACCAAGTCGTGGTACTCTTCCTGAATTGCCGCGCACTCAATGTCGGCCGGCGCAAGTTTTCCGTCCGACCAAATAGAAACCATGCCTGTGGCCTGATCCACGTGCATCCGCGGCGCATGTGCCGACAGAGGAAGAATAGGATACTCATGCCCAGAAATGTCACTTGCAGGTGTGCCTGTGTGCCTGCTGTCGCTAAAAATACGGCCAGACAGCACCCGGAACTGGCCCAGTTGATGCTTCTCGGATCCAGTCGACACGGCCTGAGCGCTTGGCGCATGAGGATCAAAGCCAGCCTTTTGTGTGGCCCGGGCCAGACCGCCAGAGATAAATGTGCTGCTTCGCTTCCAAAAGCTCGCGCGCTTACGCATCGAGTCGCTCGAAGATGCGTCAACAGGCTTGTCGGTATCCCCAGGCTTAGCTGGCGCAGTGGAGCTACCAGCAATGCGGAGACCCCGCGATGGCCGCGACGAAAGCGTGCGTCCTGATTCACCTGTGGCGAGCGGCTCTCCCAGCAGCGCAGTAGCGTCAGCTGGGTTTGTCAGCGTGGCCCCTGACGATGCATCGACGCCAGGCTGCGTAACAGGAGCGATATCTGGAGGCGGGGCAGCAGCAACAGCTTGCTCCTGCAGCTGCGTGCGAAGCGTATTCAAGTGCGGGGCAAGACGGTCCTTAAGCCATGAGCGGTACCAGTCTTCGGTCAGCAGAGCCTCAAGGCCGACCCTGATTTCCTCCTCCGAGCCAAACCCAAATCCAATGTACTGAGCCATTTCGCGCACAACGTCTTGATCAATCTGATTTGGCGAGACCAGCGGAGTGCGTGTGGGGAGATGGTTGGCCAGGGAGCGATCGTATCCTTTGCACATCCATGGATGGCGCACGACCTCACCCATTGTTGCGCGGCGAAGCGGACTGACCACCAGCAAGCGCGACAGCAGATGGCGGCACTCGGGGGTCAGCCATGCTGGGTACTCGACGTGACCGCGCTTGATCTTGGCATGTAGAGCAGGCATGGACTGGTCGTCAAATGGCACTTTGCCACAGACCAGCACATACAGCACCACGCCAAACGACCATAGATCGACCTCGGGGCCTGTATACGGCTGCGCATTCAGCAGCTCAGGCGCAGCAAAGTACAGCGACCCACAAAAGGTCGATAGCTGTGCGCGCGGCGAGTACAGGTTCGACAGACCAAAGTCAATCAGCTTGATGTTGCCGTTGGCTGAGATCAGGATATTTTCGATTTTGAGGTCGCGGTGCACAATTGAGTTGTGGTGGCAGTAATCGATAGCAGATGCAATCTGGCGCGCAAACTTGCGAGCATGCTTCTCCTTTAGGCGACCGTGGCTGATGATGTAGTCCAGCATCTGTCCACCCGACACCAGCTCCTGGAATATGTAGTAGTGGTTCGGATGTACAATCACGTCGTGTAGCATGCAGATGTGCGGGTGAAACAGCAGGCGGTTGATCGCCACTTCGCGCACTACGCGAATATCTTTGTTTTCGCGTCGCTCGCGGTCTTTGGTTGTGTACCGCTCGCGCGGCTGCAGCAGTCGCAACTTGCGCTGCACATTCACTGCGCCGCCAGCTGCCACCGCCAGCTCAGGGTGGCTCTCCAGGGCCAAATCCCGCAGCCATGACTGCCATGGCTCAGCACTGGCATCCACAGGTCCGCTCTGCTTTGCTGCTGCTGAAGCTGTGTCCAGCCCGCTTGGAAAGTATATCGGCGCATCGAGCTGCTGCAGCGGAATTATCTTAGCCGCCACCTACAAGCACAAAACAAACATAACAATAACAGACCGCCACAATGGTTAGCGCCATTCCACTACAGCACAGTGCATTAACGGTGTCCTCAACTCGTGCAGAGAAGGGCTGTTGGCTGGCACATACCCGCTTGTTTGTCCGCGTGTCCAGCGCGACCTTGACTTTGCCCATGCTGCCAGCTCCAATTGTCTTTGCCAGCTGATAAGGCCCCACCATACGCCGACTACTCCGGTACGCCTGCGCGCCTTCGCCGTAGTGTGCCTCACGACCTCCAGCGTAGTGCGCCTCGCGGCCAGCACTGTAATGTGCCTCACGACTTGCACCAGACGCCAGCGCTGCGTGCTTTGCCACTGCCGCTGGAGCTGCGGCTGCCGACGCGTCATGACCGTTAAACACATGTTCGTGCATTGTGCCTGAAGCGCGCTGCTGGAGATACGATGCTTTGGCCTGGTGCCGCATTTGTGCATGTGCACTGTTGCTGTGGTCGTGGCTGCTATTGTGGTCATGGCCTCTGCTGTGGTCATGAACTTCGCCCGTACGCCCGCCAATCGAGTTCACTCTGCCTGGAACAGTCGCCCCGGGATGTGGACCCATAATGCCTTGTTCGTAGCCAGCACCAGCGCTAAGCGGCCGTACACTTGGCCGGTGGTCGCTCGCCGATAACAGCTGCGCTGCGCCTAAATTCGGGACGCCTGCGGCCGGCATGCCTGGCGCAGTCGGTCGAAGCGGCTGCTGCGGCTGCTGTCTTGGCAGGTGCTCACGCCGCTGGCCTGCGTGCTCACCAGCAGAGACTGCCGTGTCTGCCATGTGCTAAACTGCCTGCAAAGTGTGCAATCGAAAAGTGTATGCGAATTGAGGGTTATTGTAGATGAATTAACAGCGCCTGAAAGAGTGGTAGGTAAATGGGCCGTGTGCGTGGTTGCTGCAGATAGGAGCAGAAAGTAGAGAGGAAAAGTAAGGGGAGGGTAAAGAAGGTGCTGGCAGGGCTAATGGATGTAAACTGCCAATTTGAGAAGAACGGGAGCATGGGCCAGCGCAAGTCATCCAGCCAAATGCTGGATTGGATGATCTCAGGTGGCCAAGTTCCTGAACGCCGCCCTGCCATTGGCTGCCTCGAATGTTGTTGTTAAAAGCTGAACCAAAATTAGACTCGGGTCTTTGCCCTTGCCTCAGCTTTTTACTCTCCTACTTGATACCTTCTCATTAAGGAACCATGGCCCGAGCTTACGATTTGCGTTCCATCTTGTTTGTGTTGGTCGCATTTGTCGGCGCGGTTGTCGTTTTGCGCGACCTTCGCTACGATTTCGCCTTTGTCGGCGATATGCGAGCTGCCGAGTTGTCCCGAAGGACACAAGAGGTCACTGCTACTATGACGTCCACTGTTATGCAGACGGAAAAGACCATGGTTACTGAGACCATCCAGGTCGCCAGCGACCCCCCGCCTGCTGAAAAGGCCAACGCTGCGTTTGTCATACTGACTCGCAACAAGGATCTAAAAGATCTCCGCGAGACTCTTGTGCAGCTAGAGGACCGGTTCAACCGTCGGTACAAGTACCCATATGTGTTCCTCAACAACGAGCCCTTTAGCGACACTTTTAAGGAGAAGATTCAGGGTATGGTCAGCGGTGAGTGCCAGTTTGGACTCATTCCTGAGGAACATTGGTCATATCCAGAATATATCGATCAGACGCGGGCTGCTGAAGCGCGGAAAGACATGCAGGACCGCAAGGTCATTTACGGCGGCAATGAGAGCTATCGGCACATGTGTCGGTACGAGTCAGGATTCTTCTTCCGGCACCCGCTGATGGACCAGTACAAATGGTACTGGCGCGTCGAGCCAGGAGTCAAGTTTGGCTGCGAGATTGACTATGACCCGTTCCTGTTTATGGAACGCAACAACAAAAAATATGGATTCACAATTTCCATCAAGGAGGTTATTGAGACCATTCCGACGCTGTGGAACACGACGATGGACTTTATGAACAAGCACAAGGAAATGATCCCAGCGGCCAACCTCATGGATTTCATCACCGATAAGAAAGGCGACTACAACCGCTGCCACTTTTGGTCGAATTTTGAGATTGGAAGCTTGGACTTTTTGCGGTCAGACCAGTACATGGCGTACTTTGACCATCTGGACAGAGCAGGCGGGTTCTTTTACGAGCGGTGGGGCGATGCGCCTGTGCACTCGCTGGGCGTGTCAATGTTCCTAAACAAGAACGAAGTACATTGGTTCGAGGACATTGGCTACTTCCACGGCCCGCTGTGGAACTGTCCCAAGGGCGAAGCCAACAAAAAGTGCTGGTGTTCCGAGGAAGAGTCGATTGAGATCAAGAACCCCGCCTGGTCGTGCACTTTGAACTTTAAGGATCTACCAGCGCCCAAGCTGTGAGGCGGCATTATTGACTTTATTTTACTGTTTTCTGGAACGATAAGATCTTATCAGTTACAATCTTTTGACATACAGGAGCGGATTTTTTCTCCGAAGTGGAGATTATTGGCCAATGGCGGCAGCAGCAGAACCCATGACGTTTGCAGCAGATTTACCCATTGTTGCAGCTCGTGGAACATGCATGTCTCATTCATGGAAAGAAGATTTCGAGAAGCCTAGAGCCACCTATTGAGCGAACCTGCCGCCACGCATGGAGCGCTATGCCATCAGTATTGATGACAGCACACGCGGATTGTACAGCGGACGAGGGGTTGGCGTGAGCGATATGCTGTTGCGTCTGAGTCTGGATGAAATCCGGTGACCGCCCATCTGGCAGAGAGGCGAAAAGCCAAGCTGGCTCCGGCAGGAGGATCTATCGTATTATCTTGTGCGCAAAAGAAGGCATCCATGTGCAATCTAACAGCCGGATTTGGACGCTAAAGTCCGAGCGATTCACGTGCAAAGCGCCAAAGCCGCCGAGACGCTGACTGCCGCAAATACATTTTTACCCACGATTTGTGTATGCGTTAGGCGAAATGCACATATAGTTTCACGTGGACAATGTGGAAACATCCAGCGTGCAGTCGCTGTCGTCATCTGAACATGGGCGCAATCATTGCTACTCTGTGACTG
Source organism: Coemansia sp. RSA 720 (assembly GCA_027577495.1). Lineage (NCBI taxonomy): Eukaryota > Fungi > Kickxellomycota > Kickxellomycetes > Kickxellales > Kickxellaceae > Coemansia > Coemansia sp. RSA 720. The sequence goes on along the minus strand of JANBQV010000111.1, from coordinate 11,904 downwards.
CGGGACAGCGCCCGGCAGCCGCGGTGCAGCCGGATACATAGAAAAGAAAAAGGCAAACGAAAGCTCTGCAACGCCGCCGTTATAAAGTCGCCGAACGCGCACATGTTGCTATTTTGTGGCCACATCAACAACATTCAAATTATCTTCCTCCATTTTACCTACCAAAACCAATCTGCAAGCTATTGTGTAAAGATATTACACCGCCCTCGTGACAGCGCCAATTTCCAGCAGTAGCTGCAAGTGCTTAGATACACGCATCGACGCACGCCGGACAAACAAGAGCCATACGAAAGGCATTCTGCGCTAGTGTTGCATTTCACCGCGTCTGTTTAGTCGCTTCTACGCAATGTTGCAGGAATATCTTAAACACCGGCGTCTCAGCTACGAGCTGACGCCGCTGTCGTCAGGTAAGCCCGAACGTCCGAGCACATTGGCAGGATATTTAGCTATGGACAATTGGCGTTCATGTGCTTCCATTGGCTGGAGATTGACAGGTGCCTATCTCAGCTTGTGAGGTCAGCAGCATCCCCTCCTCCTCTTTTGGCAGCGCCAGACAGTTTGGCCTCTGCTCGGCATGTGGTGACGGCCGCTTCTCCACACTTTCCACGTTCCACCACGCATTCACTCAGTGGCCTGCCCTAAATGGTGCGAGCGGAGGCTCCACATATAAAAGCAGCTGCCGGCCTTGCCTGGGCCCTCTTCCCCTCATTCCGTTCAGCAACGTATTTCCATTCTGCTCTTGACTGCTTCAAGCCGCTAACTTTCTCTTCTGCTTTTCTCGCTTGCCCTGCCGAATCTATTTCTATCTGATCTGTAGAAACCATGTCTGATGATGGCTATCCCAGCGACGGCATTACGTCTATTTCGGCGTCGGCTGTGCCCAAACACCAACACGGGGAGGAGACGCCCAGTATGAACTTTGACCACCTAAAGTTCAGCTTCAAGTCGCTGTCGCGACAGGCGTCGCACGAGAACTTGGCCAGCTTGTCATCTGCAAACGCCGAGATCGTCGAGCGGCGCTTTCACATGCCCAATGAGGAAGGGCTGCAACATCTCAAGAACACCAGCCCAGTTGTGTCCAAAAAGTTCCACAAGGTGCTGATTGCCAACCGCGGCGAGATTGCCATGCGTATCATGCGCACGGCGCACGAACTTGGGCTCAAGACGGTTGCCATCTACGCGTACGAAGACCGGCTGTCGATGCATCGCTACAAGGCCGACGAGTCATTCCAGATTGCGCCAGAGGGCAAACACACGCCTGTTGGCGCGTACCTGGCGCAGGACGACATTATCGACATTGCTGTCCGACGCAACTGCGACGCAGTGCACCCTGGCTACGGCTTTTTGTCCGAGAACGCCGACTTTGCGCGCAAGGTCGAGGCAGCAGGGCTCAAGTGGGTAGGGCCCAAGCCCGAGACCATCGATGCGCTCGGCGACAAAGTCAAGGCCCGCGCAGTCGCTACAGAGTGCGCCGTTCCTGTGGTGCCTGGAACTGACGGTCCGATCGACAAGCTGTCCGATGCGCATGCTTTTTGTAACGAGCACGGGTTCCCTGTCATTATCAAGGCGGCGATGGGAGGCGGTGGGCGTGGAATGCGTGTTGTGCGCAGCGCCGATGAACTCGACTCGGCGTTTGAGCGAGCGCGGTCTGAGGCGCTGTCGGCATTTGGCGACGGCACAGTCTTTATCGAGCGATTCCTGGACCGGCCCAAGCACATTGAGGTGCAGCTGCTCGGCGACGGCCAGGGCAACATTATTCACCTGTATGAGCGCGACTGCTCGGTGCAGCGGCGCCACCAGAAGGTCGTTGAGATTGCGCCGGCGCCGACGCTTGACAAGGCCATGCGCGACGCCATTCTGGCCGACGCCGTCAAGATCGCCAAGCACGTCAACTACCGCAACGCAGGAACGGCAGAGTTCCTGGTCGACAGCCGCGGCCACTACTTTATTGAGATCAATCCGCGCATCCAGGTTGAGCACACCGTCACCGAGGAAGTCACTGGGCTGGACTTGATTTCGCTGCAGCTGCACATTGCAGCCGGATGGTCGCTGCCTGATCTGCACATTAATCAGGATCGCATCCAGCTGCGGGGATTTGCAATCCAGTGCCGCGTCACCACCGAGGATCCGGCGCAGGGCTTCCAGCCGGACATTGGCAAGATCGAGGTGTACCGCTCGCCCGGCGGAAACGGAGTGCGCCTGGATGGCGGCTCAGGCTACACCGGCTCGATCATCACGCCGCATTTCGACTCGCTGCTGGTGAAGCTCACCTGCTCGGGCGCAACGTTTGAGAAGGCGCGGCGTCGCACGCTCGCATCGCTGGTGGAGTTCCGCATCAGCGGCGTCAAGACCAACATGTGGTTCCTGCAGCGCCTGCTGTCGAACGACACGTTTATCAGCGGCTCGTGCTGGACCACGTTTATCGACGATACGCCCGAGCTGTTTACAGTGACAAAGTTCCGCAACCGTGCGGCAAAGCTGCTAACTTATCTCGGTGATTTGATTGCCAACGGCTGCCAGATCCAGGGCCAGGTGACAGCGCCAGGCCACGGGCTGGAAGAGCCTACGCTCCCAACGCTGCTGGACGCACAGGGCAGCGCGGTCGACGTGACGACAGCGCCGCCGCCGGGCTGGCGCGATGTGCTGCTGAAGAACGGACCGGCGGCGTTTGCGCAGGCAGTTCGGCAGCACAAGGGCGTTCTTATCATGGACACGACGTGGCGCGACGCGCATCAGTCGCTGCTGGCAACGCGCCTGCGCACACACGACATGGAGCGCATTGCGCCAATCACAGCGCACGCGATGGCCAATGCATTTGCGCTGGAGATGTGGGGCGGCGCCACGTTTGATGTGGCGATGCGCTTCTTGCACGAGGACCCTTGGGACCGTCTGGACCGCCTGCGGGCGCTGGTGCCTAACATTCCGTTCCAGATGCTGCTCCGCGGCGCGAATGCCGTCGGATACACGTCGTATCCGGACAACGTCGTGTACGAGTTCTGCAAGCAGGCGCGCAAGCATGGCGTGGACGTCTTCCGCGTGTTCGACTCGCTCAACTACGTCGAGAACCTGAAGCTGGGCATCGACGCTGTGCGCCAGGCCGATGGCGTGATTGAGGCAACAGTGTGCTACACTGGCGATGTGTCCAACCCCGCCAAGCATCCAAAGTACACGCTCGAGTACTACCTGGATCTGGTCGATGAGCTGGTCGCGCTGGACATCCACATCCTGGGCATCAAAGACATGGCCGGCCTGCTGAAGCCCCGTGCTGCGCGCCTGCTGATCGGAGCCATCCGCTCGCGCCACCCCAGCCTGCCCATCCACGTGCACACCCACGATACAGCCGGCGCCGGCGTGGCTGCGATGATTGCCTGCGCCGAGGCCGGCGCTGACGTCATCGATCTGGCTATCGACAGCATGTCTGGCGTGACTTCGCAGCCGTGCATGGGCGCATTTGTCTCTGCGCTCGAGGGCTCCGAGCACGACACGGGCATTCCGACCGAGTCGATTGCGGCACTCAACTCGTACTGGGAGCAGACGCGGCTGCTGTACTCCTGCTTTGATCCGGGAGTCAAGGCCTCCGACACTTCGGTCTACACACACGAAATGCCGGGCGGCCAGTACACCAACCTGCTGTTCCAGGCGCAGTCGCTGGGGCTGGGCTCGCGCTGGAACGACGTCAAGTCTGCATACACCGAGGCGAATCGCATCTGCGGCGACCTGGTCAAGGTTACGCCCAGCAGCAAGGTTGTCGGCGACTTTGCGCAGTTTATGGTTTCGAACCACCTGACAGGCGACGAGGTCGTGAGCCAAGCAGCCACGCTGTCGTTCCCAAAGTCTGTGGTTGAGTTCTTCCAGGGCTACTTGGGCCAGCCGGTCGGCGGCTTCCCCAAAGAGCTGCAGGCCGCCATCATCCGCGACGCTGCCAAGATTGAGGGGCGTCCAGGCGCTTCATTGAAGCCGTTAGACTTTGACCAGCTCCGCCGCGACCTCGAGGACAAGTGGGGCCCAGGCTCCATTCGCGACGTCGATCTGCTGTCGGCCGCGCTGTATCCAACCGTCTTTGATGAGTTCCAGGCCCTGCGCCAAAAGTACGGCAACCTGTCCCTGATTCCGACCCCGCTGTTCCTCAGCCCGCTGGAAGTTAATCAGGAGATCCAGGTCCAGCTGGAAGTGGGCAAGAACCTGATCATTCGCTACATCGCCCTTGGTCCTCTGCACAAGGAGTCTGCAAAGCGCGACGTGTACTTTGAGCTCAACGGCGAGCCGCGCATTGTCAGCGTTGACGATACATCTGTAAAGCCCGAAGTTGTCGCTCGTGTGCGTGCCGATCCTGCCAATAAGAATCAGCTGGGTGCCCCGATGAGCGGCGCTGTAGTTGAGATCAAGGTTGCTGTCGGCGACAAGGTCAAGGCTGGCCAGGCCGTCTGCGTGCTCAGCGCCATGAAGATGGAGACTGTTGTTGGTGCTCCTGCCGACGGCGTTATTGAAGCCTTACATGTGGCTATTAGTGACAACTTGGGCGCCGGTGATCTTATTTGCTTGGTAAAGACCGAGTAATGTTTTCATTTACTGTCTATTTAACTCAATGAACTTTATTGAATTTGGCAACTGTAAATAATGTGTAAAACTAGGAAAGCTTATCATTTTACAAAACTTCAACAAGACATTCAATCGCTCACTTTGTAAATACGCCTGATAAACAATTCACTAGACAAAATCATAATTTTAACAACCCAAAACAGCTAAAACAGCGGATGGCTCGCAGGCTGCAACAATTGATACACTAACCTTGACCAATTATGCAGTTGATGGATACTGACGCTTGCCAAGTACTATGCAACATAGATACAAGCTTACATATCTGTTTTTGCCTGCACTCAGAAATTCTGTTACTGGAACTCGCTTTGTAGTTGACTGGGACATTAAATATTGATAAATAATTAGGTGTGTTCTTCAACAGCCTGGTTAACCAGTTCATAGTATAGAATATAATGTGGTTAAAGAAAAAAGTAAAGCTGGACTTGATACTTTGGAATTTGAAAAGTGACAGACCTTTTATTAAACAAACACATTACTGTGTATGCTAGGAGAGTGGGGTTGAAAATATCCAATTAAATACACTTGCCATATCAAGCTGAATAATGACATTTTACTGTAAATGCGGAGACTAGAAAATACAGTCATTGATGACACTTTCCTAATTAGCACAGTATGTTAATCACTACACATATCTCATATGCACATGATGTCATTGTGTTGTATAATCATGTGAGATATGTATCATGTCACATGTATTATACATATATGACACATGATATATTGGATTAGGTTTTCCCTGTGTCAGTACACAACTGACACCACATATAAGGACATGTTATCTGGTAGTATTTTCAAAGGAAAACTAACTTATTTTGAAGTAAAGAATATTTTATTATACTACACATTGTTTACTTTAAATTATAGGAGTTTATGTGAAGAAATGTTAGAATAAAAACTACGAAAAAGACTAAAAATTATAAAAGGACTACTCTGTTAGAATCTGATCCTACATTAAAGGAACTATCTGTCCGATGAGTGCTATAATAAATATATATAGAAAGAACCAGAAGGATACAATGGTCAGACTTGGACCATTGTTCCATATATAGATAAAACTACGGACTACAGATCTTGATGGTTAATCCTGTCAAGTGAGGATCACGACTCACGTGACAACCATAATATAACATACTCAACCCTCAGCTCAAGGTCGTCTTGCAGATTCAGATTATCTACAATGAGCTGATCACACTCATCAACAAGCACAATAAACTCCTCCTTAAGCTCCTGGAGCTCTCCCTTCTTGGCTGCAAGTGCTTGGACATTCTTGTCCATCTGCACTTTGCACTGAGCATGTGCTTTCATAAGCTCCCTGTCCTTATCCAATATGTCAGCCTGTGTTTCATCTTCCTGGTTGAGCTGGCGCTGCAGCTGTTGGGAACAATGGGTTCAAAGCATATATTCAAATTACCAAAGAGAAAAGAGAAACATTCATAAGCTGTGCAGTTCCTTATATGCAGCTTATCACTATAGTTTGATAAATGCTAATATGACTTGAGTTGAATGAAAACATTGTATATTGAGATCAAAAAGAAACAATACCAGTGCCCCAATTAGGGGACAACAGGTGGAGCTCGGAAGGTACTATTGGTGCTCACTGAGCACATTGGATACCTATAGACAAGGCACACATTACACTTCTGTACATACACTCCCCTCCCAACCCCTCTCTAAATCGTGACTACTATTTAGGCAATTTGCAGAGCCAAACCTGTTGGTCCACTCATTGACACCCTAGTGAGGCAGCAGTTGTGTTTTTGAAATGCAATTGGGTCATGCATTGTTCTAGCAAGTTCAGGAACCCTGCTACAATGCTCTCTCATTCCTTGAGGCAATTGCATTCATCGTTGTCGCGCCTTGGGTTTGATTGCCGACTCTAGTTATTGCTGAATCTGAAAGTCATTGTGCTCTCTCCATCATGCAGCATACCGGTGTATCTGTTCTTGCAGGATCCATTTGCACAGGACCTGGGTACATTGACAGCTGCTCTTGATCTCATCTGTGCTCATTAGCACATTTCTGTTTGCTGTTGACATGTCTGATGTTGTTGTGGTCCTTTGTCAGTCTAGGTCTACTGCGTGGCATGCATCCAGCATCAGTGATGTAGTTATCCTGAGGAATTCAATGTTGCTGTGACAGGCGTTCTGGGACGCAGCTGGTTGCTGTTAGTGATGGACATTCCATAAAGTGGGATTGGTGTTCTACCATGCAGAATCCGTTGCATAGGCATGCGGCACACAGGTCCATGTCAGGCTCCAGGTATGCAAGCAGCCACCAGGCACAGTTTCAGGCTACAGTTGGAAGCAACTTCAGCAGGATCCTGAGCATCATTGAGCGCACATTGCTGTCATATGATGTCGTGGTAATATGGGTGTTCTTCCACTGGTAGTGGCCTTTGCTGTCGTCGAACCAATTAATCGCTTCCAGTGTCAGCTGTAAACTATCCTCACTCATGTCAGCACCTGGATGTGCTGACTTTATTTGTGTGTGTAGCTGTTCGGCCATCCATGACTCCTCTTGTTCTCTGATCAGCCTGCCTGTGCGTTTCTGTGATGGTTGGCAGTCCACACATACCCAGTGTAGTAGTCCAGGTGGCAGTCCCAGTTGGAGGCTCCACCATAGGTCCTGCAACTGGTGTGCTGCACCTGCAAGTTTGTCTGCTTCCTCGTTACCAATGTTGCCTGTGTGGCCCTTCACCCATTGTAGATTGAGATTCAAATGCTTGTTTTTCAGCCAGGATACTGTCCAGCTTGCTATAAATGCAAGGTTTGATCTCTCCCATTTGTGGTTCAGGTGGTTACTGAGGACCTGGTTCATTAGCCCAATTGCAGCCATCGAGTTGCAGCATACTGTCACACGTTTGTGGTCAGGTACTAGGATAGCGACCACTACTAGTGCAAGGAATTCCACTAGCATTGAAGATGTGGGGCTGTTGAATATTGCGCCACTAAATGAGTAGAATTCAGACATGAAAGGGATAGTTGTGCACTGGAACATGCCGCCAAAGCCCATGGACAGTTGAGATGAGGGCATGTTCACTAGTGAGCCATCTGTGTGTACTGCTATGTGGTGGTCCACTTGCAGGGCTGCAGCCAAGTGTGCAGATAGGTACCGGTTCCTGATCATGTCTGGGAGGAATGGTCTCCTGGTCAGCATCATCGTTATCAGGTGCAGAAGTTGCCAGATACATACAATGTCGATTGGTGAAGTGATGGTCTCTGCGCCCAGTGGTCTGTGGTTGTTATCCTGCGATACACGCAGGTGCACTCCCAATTTGCTGCGCCAATGCTGTATTTGGCCTGGCATTACTTCTACAGCACCGGTGGTCGGTTTTAGCCAGAAAGCACACTGTACAGTGTCTGCTCGTTGCTTGTTTTGAACCAGTTCTCCCATCTCTGCGAGCATTTGCTTTCCAAGCTTAATGTTAATAAAGTCAAGGATTGCATTGTCAATGGTGTTTGCTTTGGGCAGGTCTCGGATGTTTAGGCCATGTTTGTCCAGAATCTGCACCATATATACTGGCCAAAGATTGTTCTTGTATGCCATACACACGACCCAGCTGTCTGGTACCTGCTCTGGGTGTTTCATCAGCATACCGGGGAACTGGGTCACTCTGTGTGCGAGCATTTGTAGTTCCTGTCCAGCTTTGGCAAACTCCAGGGATCCTATGCCATTGAGTAGTCGGACTGTCAGCTCTATGTGTCGGGTCTCCATTATTGCTTGTAGCCTCAGCACTTTCCTGCCCTTGCGGCAGTGTAGGTACACTGTTGGAAACGAAATTGGCAGGCCAAATGTGTGCTTCAGAAACATTGTAATTGGGGAGGCAACTAACTGGATCTCAGTGTCTGTTGCTGGTATGCCCTGTAGATGGTATGCCACAACTGGTAGCAGCACCATCCATGTAAACATCTGTCTGATTTGATCTGTGAGAATTTTCTTGCCTACGCACTCAGTAATTGCACAAATCTTCTCTTTTGCTGCCATAACAAGGGGCCGATGTTGGCTGCTGGTGTTGAAGTACTGCCCTAGGAGTCGCACTGGAGCATGTGGATCAGCTATGGCTGTGATCCGGCTGCTTGCACCTGATGTGTGCCATTCGAGATTTGGCACTGGTTGCTTCTCTTTGCTGGGGATGTGTACTAGTACCGTTTTAGCTGTGTTTACACAGATTCCAACCATCTCAAACCACTGGCTGGCTGTGTCTGCTATAGCTTGTAGTTCTGCGTGTGAAGATGCAATCAGAGTCAGATCATCTGCCATAGCTGCTGCTGCCATGTGAATTGGTGGTGCTGGGTGTGCTGGCCTGTATGCAACAAAGTCTCAGTTGATCTTGGCAAGCAGCAGGTCATATACCAGTAGCCACAACAGCAGTGACAGTGAATCTCCTTGGGCAAGACCACAATCCTGCTGGAATGGTATTGGGTCATTGTATGCAGTACATACCTCAACTTGGCAGTTTTGGTGCAGGTCAATAATGAGCAATTGGAGCTTTCCAGTAATGCCAACATGGGTCAGGGATCGGCTTAGTACTGGCGTTGTAATGCTGTCATATGCTTTAGCCACATCCAGCATCAGAATGTCAAGCTGAGATCCAGCCATCCGAGCGCATTCAGCAATCTGTTGTACTGCTGTTGCAAGATCTGTTGCTCTGTGGTCTGGTCGGAACCCAACATTCAGCCCTTTTAGGAGCCTGTTGTCTTCAATGATATGGCTGAGGCGGTCTGTGAGAATCTATGTGAGCAGTTTGCATGTTGTCTCCAACAGAGCAATCGGTTGGTAGAGGGCAAGCTGGCCTGAGACGCCTGGTTTCTTTGGGATTGGGCAGATGACTGCCATCTTCCATATGGCCGGTGCCTTGCCTGTCTCTAGTGCTTTGTTCATTTCTGATTGTAGGCGTTCATGTGCGTTTTTGCTCAGCATTTGTACAAGCTCAAATGGGACTCCACTTTTGCCTGGTGTTTTGCGTCTTGGAGCACAGGATATGTATCAGTCCAGTTCTTTCTGAGTAATTGGACCACCGGCTGCCTGAAATAGGATCAATTCAATCTGTGGGTAGTATTCAGCCCACTCCTCCTGGACCATCATCAAGGCCATCTGGTTGACATCAAAGTGTGTAAAGAAGTGTTTGCTTGTCCTCTTCTCAACGATGTGTGGGTCAGTTTCTAGCATTCCATCTGCCATAACCACTCGGTCAATTGCACTTGACTTGCACAGCTTGTTGAGCATCTTGAGTATTTGGCCAAAGTTGATGCTGAATCATGTTATATTATGGTTGTCATGTGAGTCGTGATCCCCACTTGACAGGATTAACCATCAAGATCTGTAATCTGTAGCTTTATCTATATATGGAACAATGGTCTGAGTCTGACCATCATATCCTTCTGGTTCTTTCTATATATATTTATTATAGCACTCATCAGACAGATAGTCCCTTTAGTGTAGGATCAGATTATAACACGTTATCACACAGTGTGTTCTAAAAATTCTGAGCTAAATGAAGCTATACATAACTTCATATTATTGTCATTGGATTCGATTATATATTTATTTACTTGCATCTGGAATTATGCCCAACGATGCTGAACTAACCATGGAGGTTGAGATCTTTGACAGGAGTGGAAACTTTGCTGACTGGAGTGAACAAGTAATACTTGCTCTGAGGCAGAAAGGAGTACTAGACTATGCAGAGTCGGATATGCGTACAGGTACGGCAGAAGAGCCAGACAAAAAGAAATTTAGTCTGGCAGATTCGAAGGCAGATGGCCTGGCAGTTGCAATCATTCTGCGCTGCATGTCAAAATCGCATCGGAAATGCTTTATCAGGAGCACTGCGTTCAAAGTTTGGACAGAACTCCATAAGCTCTATGGTGTACCAAACACAGAGGACCTTGTGAGCAACCTACTTGAGCTTTTCTCGTTTCACATGGACCCGGATGATAAGGAAGGACACATGCCGGCAGTGCAGTACAGCAATCTTATGAATGCCATTGATTTCACGGCATTTTCGAGTAGTGCGATGGCAAATCTCATGTACTTAGCCTCACTCAACAGGCACCATGATTTGGTGTGCCTTGAATTTGCAAAGAAGAAGCCAAATGAGCTAGTATTTGAAGAGATTTTCAATGCAGTTTGCACTCTATCTGATGTGAACAAAAAGCAACGCACGTATGACAAGAAAATTGGAGCAAGCAATTTTGCTGGAGCAGCACACTCTCAGAGACCAAACTGCAAATACTGCGAACGTCTTGGACACTTGGCTGAAGAATGTTGGTCTCACGACAATGATAATCGTCATGGCAGTAACTGTAATGGTGGTGGCAGCAGAAACAGTCGTGGCAACAGCAGCGGCAGCAGTAACCGAAATGGCAGAAATGGCAGTGGCAACTGCAATGGCGGCAGCAAAGGCAGCAACGACCGTAGAGTACTCTCTTTCACATTAGGCGGTACAGCTTTCTATGCTGCGCACACCATGGTGAAGAGCCCCTTGGGTGCTGACGACGAGCTGTGGCTGCTCGATTCGGGTGCAAATGCGTCCACCTGCAAAAACGAGTATGCATTCGAGGATCTCACTCCTGAGCATGGCCAAATCCACACGATGGGTGGCAATGGAATTAAAGTGTGCAGCTGCAGTACTGTGATAATCGGCAATGTGAAATGCTTCAGAATTAAAAATGTATTGTATGTTCCGAAATCGGCAATAAATTTGCTGTCAGTGTCACATCTAATTCACAACGGAATGCAAGTACTGTTCGAAAAGAGTGGAGCGTATGTGTACAAAAACAAGAAGGTGATTCTATATGCACCAGAGACAAACAGACTTTACCTGATTTCAGCAAATTCGGCTGTTGACAAGAAACTCGAATTTGTGCCCACGATTATGGATAATAGCGGATCAAGAAAATTCGGTGATCAAGGTAAGTGCAAAACAGTGGGCTTTCCCACCCGCATTGCGAACGTGGCTGTAACTCCGTCCATGTCTTTTGCACAGTTGCACACTATCCTGGGCCATGCCTCTGCCCCTTATATTAAAGCGTTCGTGACAGCGGCCAACATTCGGTTAACTGGCAAAATGCCAGTGAATTGCGAGATTTGCATTTGAGCAAAACTGTCTACAATGTTAGAATAAGTGCCAGCGAGGCCAGAGAAGAGCTGGCAAGAAAGAAAAAGAAAGAAGTTTTTATTGAAGACCTGAGGATTGAAAGAAAAACTGAAGGAAAGAGTCCTGAGTTTTTATAGAAGCAAGGGACTGAGAGGAAAAGAAAGAAATCAACAGAAAGAAGTTCTGTGGAGAAATCATGTGGTGGA
>JANBQV010000110.1:0-45897 GCA_027577495.1 Coemansia sp. RSA 720 | reverse complement strand
ATGAATTAATACTGGACCACTTTGCCGCGGGCCACGTTGATCGGCATTGAATGTACTCTGGCACAATCGACAGCTTCTCAGAATAGCGACCGACGGTCCAATGCTTACCGCCAAAACTCACAGCATCGCTTAACATACTGCGCGGCTTATAACATATTTTCGACTGTATTGCACGTAACATCGAGTTGTCCACGCAACTCACGCAAGCGCAACTCGGTTGCTAGGGGTGGTTGCTGGCCTTTTTCCCAAACGCATGCACGCCCGGGCATTTTATGCCATTGCTGGGCGGATCCATCACCATGTGCTATTTTTTAGACCGAGTGGGTTAAGCCAAGAAAAAGAGTGACCATGCTGCTGCACGTGGCAGGACCGCAGTCGTTGACAGGGTTGACCCGGGTGCAAAGCGTGCACACTTTCCGCCCAGAGCCAAGTTTGTCAGAAGGAAGCCTCGTCTCGCCAAGAATTGTATTCTGTGTCGCTTGCGCACGCGTGTGTGCTGACCACCGCCTGTCGTTTTTCAGGCGGCCATTTCCAGCAGCGCCTGGCTCAGCGCCAACATGAAACTGGTAGCTGCGGCTGCTAAGCTACAGAAGCGGCTGGACTAGCAGACAAACCAGCGCATAGAACTCCGGCGCCTGCTCACGCAACAAGAGAACAAGGTTGCTGCTGTTGAGACAACGGGTTCGAAACGTATATTTAAAATTCACCAAAGAAAAGAGAAACATTCATGAGTCGCGCAGTTCCTTATATGCGGCTCATGCTTTGCATTTGATAAATGCTAATATGCTCATATGAGCCGATGGCTCGGCGGTAATAGAGCTAGGTTAGTGTGGTTGCCATGTGGGGCACCACAGCTGCAATGCTGGAGAGCTACCGAGAACTCCAAATTTTCCTACAACCGTGGGCGTGTAAGTAATTACTCCCGCTTGTTTGAACAAATTTACTGCAAGCCTGTGAAGCCCGACTTGATAATGCTCGTGGCTGTTAATAATTGCGGCACTTTTCTTGTTTATTAATTTTTGTTTATTTTTATTAATTCATGCATTCGCATAACCAAACCCAAATATTAACATTAAAGTAAACAATAACATGTGCATACATTGCTTATACATAGTAATTAACTGACTGTGGAAATCAAGAAATAGAGAATTGTGAGTGACTGCATTTGCTAGCCACTATATTCAAAATAAAGTGGGATTATACGGCCCGATACAGCAAGTATATTTTATTTGTTTTTAACCCACTCTCTTTGCTTTTATAGTATAGCGTTTAATCAAATAAAATGTATTTCTATTCTTCAGTTTCTAAATTATTCAGCTTTGCTTTGCTTCTTTTCCAAAACGCGTATTATTTTTTATCATTGAATTTTGAGATACGCATATTTGCCTTGTCAACAGTGTTCATTATTTCGGGTTTATACATTCTATAAAGGCCATCGAGCTACACATAAGTGTAAAAGTATAGCCATGTCCAAAGTTTTGGGAAAATATTTTCTCGCTTGAGCTCTTGTGAACAGAAATATTTTTCTTGGTGAGTCGCTTAGTCTGTCTAACCGCCGTTTATTTACGCTACACCAAAATGTTGCAGTTGGAAATCAGTCTGCTAGCTGCATGCATGAATTACAATATGACCACATTTGTTTGAAACATAATGTCAGTGTGAAATGAAGAATATGTGTTAGATACCAGCTTGTTTATTAACTACAGGCTGTTCGTGTAAATTAATGCAACAAGGAGGCACACAGAAATTAAACCAGTTATACAACATGGTATCAGTTTAACTAGTTACATAAATTTATTAACAGATCGTACCTGCAGTGAACGTGAGTATAATGTACATTGTAGTACCATGCAGAACGTATCCAGTAGACTTTTCTGTCCTGCTGGAAGTCAGTCGGGCTGATTTGTAAAGAACAGTAATGTATGGCTTGCAATCACCCATAACATTTGGCAGATAACTAATTTGCTTATTCAAAAAAGATTTACTATATCCATGTTGCTGAAATCAACGCCTTTTTGTTGAACTTTCTTTAAATTGCTTATTTACTGAACTTTAGCTAACCATGACTACTTTTGCTGATCTACCGAGTGACATTATTATGGCTATCATTAGCTTTCAACACCCTGATGATAAGATAGTATCTGGCTGGAAGTATACTCTTCGTATTCTGTCGATTTGTCGTTCGTGGAGATCAGCTATGCTACCTGTTGTCTATGCGACTGTGTTTATTGCAATACCTAAAGATGTGTTGGGCTCTAATCCACTTGTCACCCGGAGCTTTCCCTCATACTACAAAGCCCCTTATACGAATGCCGGATTGATATATGGCAATGGATATGGGTTTTTGGCGAAGCGAATGTTTATTCGTACTCTATCCGGCTGTCATACGCCATTTACTTGGCTCTATGTGTCAGAAACGCTCAATATCGATGAGGATAAATACCCTGAAATTTCAGCAGTGCGCAAATGGATAGAATCAGATACGAAAGCTAAATACCAGGGAGATTCACAAAACAGCGCTTGTCTTAAAGCTTTTGGTTCAATTGCTAGCTTCTTGGCACTCAGATTTCCTAACATCAGCAGCCTAAGGATTAAAGCTAATGAGTACGACTGTACCACGCAGACCAATGTGCTTAGCAAACTTGTAAGCGTGTATGCAAGCCAACTAGTTAAGGTTAACTTGAATAACTTTAAAATTGACCCAGAGCTTTTGAAGGCTACAAATATTTGCCATTTCGACTACAAAATACGTATTTATTTTCTTGATGCCCCGTTTATTAATCCAGAATCGCTAATTAGCCTAAAACTGTACAACTATTCATACACAAAAATTTGGAATCAGTTTGTGTGCAACAATGGCACAAATTCTATTGAGTTTACTAATCTTGTGACTCTCCAATTGACCAGTTCCAAATCAGTTGGTAACGCGTCGCAGAATACCGAATATTGGCATCTAAAATTCCCCAAACTCACCCATCTAAAGATTGATTGTGACATGTTTATTAACGAAGATTTTCAACACATGGCTTCAAACTTAAAAACGTTGGATTATGCAGGGCCTATTGATATTGCGGCTAAGCTTTTAGAGAACGATATCGGCTGCTTGGAAAGGCTGCATCTGAATTTGTCAATACGTTTAGAAGATGAGCACGACATTGAACGGTTTATTTCTCAAACAAACCCGCTTTTCAGCATGGTGGGCCCGATCCCTGAGTTCAGCTGCACAGGTTTGAAAGCACAGCATCTTCAAATGCCTAATATATACTGGCCAAATTTGACTCAGCTGAAGCTTGCAACAAGCATTGAACCATATGAGTTTCTACAGTCAATCGATCGTATACCACACCTTCAACACCTGTGCTTGATCATGATGAACTGTCCATACGAAGCTGATGAAATAGAGGATTCTGACGAAGATATTGATGATCCCAATGATGAGGAATATTGGCGTAGAGATAGGTCTAGGGCACTCGACTGGTCCTCTAAAGCACTGTCACGGCTGTCAGGCTTGAGATCTGAACAATCGCAGTCAAAACTTGCAACTTTAACTATCCACTGGTATACATATGGCCCTTATCATAGGCGTTTGATGAAAATTGGTTCGGAAATTAATGCTGAAGAAGATCCAGAGTTGCTGGATATTTTTAGTCGTCAACCTAGATGCCAGTCTAAACGCTTGAGAAGCAACGGTTCTGATATCTACAGAGGTGGTAATAATTATTATGATAATGCTTGTTACCGTACTAATCGGTTTAAAGGTGTTGTCTCTAATTGTGAGGTTCCTATCGAAGACGCAGAAGCTGACACTGCACTAATGGTATATTTTCCTAACCTGTTGTGTACCAGATTTGCCTATATAGCGAGCTATCCTCATTCGGTTCATAAGAACTTGAACTAAAAAACCCCCAGTTTATTTATTTTATCTTTCTTTTTCAAGTTTAAATATATAGTCATTCTCATGAGCTTTAGTAGTTTTCCTTGCTTTGGATTTGCTTGCTTGCACTAAACCAAAAGTATTTAGCGTATCTGTGGGCAGAGCTATAGATGTAAATGTATTATGTTTCTTCTTTGGCTGCCCCCTTTTTACGCAAGATCAATTAATGTGAAATTGTTTATATTTTGAGGCGGCAGCTCCATGAAATTGTCGCAATTAGCCGCAAACAACAATACATAGCTAATTGTGTGTGTAAGCTACAAAATGTGTATGGAAAATAAAGCGATGGCAGATGGTGGCGATGGTTTTTTTAATTAAACAAATATATTCTCAGGAGCGCTCGTTAGCAGTGATAATTACTATACAAATGGACTTTTATCTGTGTGGTTAGAAAACCACAGTTGTTGTATCGTTGCCAGAAAAATATGTAAACTGGTCGATATCTTTGTGTACAAAATAACTGCCGTGTTTGAATATAAAAGACGTGGTTTAGCGGGTAATTCCAGCCAAAAGTTTCTTTAGGAAATCACTTCTCTTTTTCAACGCACACACTAGTTTAAATACTACACCCTTTTTACCTTTTTACTCAAAGTTGTCAATCATGCAGTTTGCGTCATTTGCTACTTTGGCTCTGGTCTCGGTTGTTGCGGTTCTGGCTATCCCTGATGCCAGCCCGGAGGCTATTCCGGAGGCTAACCCTGAACCACAGAACTGGAGATGGCAGCGCTGCCAATTGCGTTGCCGCGGCAATTGGAACTACAGACAGTGCATAACCCGCTGCATGCATTGGAGGTAATTCAACCCGTAAGCGACAAACCATGTGGCTGAATTATTTTTTAATAGTATTATTGTAGTTTTTGTTCATTTTACTGTGCTACTTTAAACAATAATAATTTTGAAACTTTTTGCAAATAAAAAATAAACGAAAATCAACTCCACCAGCGCTAGATATGTGTTAAAACACGAGCAAAGAGAATAAAGACCGGAATTATAATGGTTATATTCATTGTAACGATGCCAGCAAAATAAAGGGTTTTCTCAGTAGCTCTTATCTGCGGTGGACATGACTATACTTTTTATATTTAATATGTAAGATAAATAATTGCAATGGGTTTACTGGCACTTTGGATATGCCTGCTTGGATGATGATGTCTTGAACAGCTTGATTTCAGCCTTGCGACGGTTAACTAGGCCTTGCATGACACGGCCACCCGCCATCCGCCACTTGGGTAGTTCCTGGCCAGCCACCGTGTTTGGGCTCTCACCCTTGTTTAACCGCTTGATTAGAGTAGATGTCTTGACATTACCGCACCCGACATTGAATGACCATGATGTGAGCGCGGCCAACTGGTTGTCGTTGAGCTTGACTTTGTTGTTGAGGTATCCAGCAAGGCACTTTGTGTACTTTGGCAGGTCGTCGCTCAATAGCTGCTTGGCCGTGGATTTGGATAGCGGGAACTTGTACTTTACTTCAGCACAGTTTTTCTTTTGGCACAAATGTCCATAGCCAACCGTAGGCAGACCGATTGGGTCGGGCTTGGGGCGAGCAACAAATCCTTCCCATTGCGCGACCAGGTTTACGCCTGCGGTATTAATATTTTTGCAGTAGCTGCCCGAAGAGCCGCCTCCACCGCTGCTGCCACCACACTTTGTCGTAACATAGCCATTAACGCCCGTCTTGACATAGTGATCAGCGACGTAGCAACCGTCCGATGTCTTGTCCCAAATGTTGTTACCACTGACGCTGGTTCCTGATGTTTGGCAGGAAATGGAAACATTCTGGCCCTTTTTGTATGATTTCTTGACCGAGTAGCTGGTTCCAGGTCCCGAACGGCAGTTTACCGTGTTGCCGGTAACTGGGTAGGTCTTGGCAAACGATGTAGCCGATAGCGCGGCAAAGAGAGCGAGGGAAAAGAGCTTCATTGTTTAAGTGTGTGTTGGTTGTAGACTGGAGTAATTGTTGTGCGTTGGTGTGTGGAGATAATGTTGGCAGAGTATTTAGTGGCCATGTACGCCTTTTTATAATCGACTCTCACTTGTGTAACTGCTCAAGTTTTTAAAAGTACATCTCGCTACTATATTATAAAAGCGCATACCAAATATTAAACAAATCTATTATTAGCTTGAGTTCAGTCTGAGTCTTGTGGATAAACCGGTGGATACTGGCAAAACTAAAAATAGACAACCATATGTGTTTATGTCGCGCCCTGGCACTGTAGAAATGCAAATACATAAACCATTTGAACAGGCGCGTGTGCATAGAAAACTAAAAATAAACGAAATCGAGTATTTTTCAGTTAAATATTAGTAGTGTTTTGCGATCACCCACGCATACATGGTTTATGCATACCATGCATTTGCTGGTTGTCTATTTTTAGATTTACTGGTGCACACATGTGCGTTGGTAATAGCGGTTTGTTGACATTAATGTTCTAAATAGTTTGCAACCAAAAATAGAATTGTGTTATGCATTACATTATACTATACAAATTACTTGATATTTGTCCTACTATTTGTCTATAAAACAGGACTTGTGGCCACAACTTGCTCCAAATCACAAACCACAACCACCACTCCTTTCACCGCCAACAAAATGAAGTTTTATACCGCTGTTTTCCTGTGCCTCGTTGGGCTCGCTTGCGTTGCTGATGCGTACAAGATTTACAAGGCAA
The DNA here is from genome assembly GCA_027577495.1 of Coemansia sp. RSA 720. NCBI lineage: Eukaryota > Fungi > Kickxellomycota > Kickxellomycetes > Kickxellales > Kickxellaceae > Coemansia > Coemansia sp. RSA 720. The sequence continues at coordinate 39,291 of JANBQV010000110.1, read as the reverse complement.
CAACCGTCAACTGTCGTAGCACTCCTAGTACTAGTGGCAAAGTCGTCAAAACCTACACCACCAAGGACAACATCTCACTGACCTGTCAGACCTCGGGTGAGAATATCAAGGGCAATGCACTGTGGGGCAAGACCACCAACGGTTGCTACATTGCCGACTATTATCTAAAAACTGGATCTGCTGGATACGTCGTTAAAAAGTGCAGTGGTGGCAGCACCAAACCGCCCAGCGGTGGAAAGATCCCCGGCCCAATGAAGAACGACTACCCGTACAGTGGAAAGTGCGGTGGTGTTGATCCATGGAACTACTACAAGTGTCAGTGCACCAGCTTTGTTGCATGGCGTATCAACAAGCGTTTGGGAGTAAAGTTCCACAACCACTACAAGGGACCCAACTGGGGCAATGCCAACACCTGGGACAACGCGGCCAAGGCAACCAAGGTTCCCGTCAACAGCAAGCCAGTTCCTGGATGTGTTGCCCAGAGCAACGCGGGTTCTTATGGCCATGTTGCATGGGTAGCCAAAGTATCGGGCAGCAGCGTTACCATTGAAGAGTACAATTGGGCCAGAAAGGAGGGCTACAGCACCCGCACCGTTCCCAAGAGCTCGTTCAACTACATTCATGTAAAGGTCTAATCCGTTTTCTATTTTGTAATTAAATATCACACCATTTCCCACTTACAAAACAGCAAGAAAAGTAGTCCCACGCGGATATTAGTACTTTGATGATAAAGAAGCAGACCCGCGTTGGTGTTCATGTTGAACACTTTAATAAATAAATTTACAATGGTAAAGTCTGCTTCATTGACTGTAAATTAAAGCTGTCTCACGCTCTTGGTGTGCAAGAAAATAAATTATTCTAGCTTACGGTTGTTATAAAAGAAAAGAATGCTGCCGCCTTGCAGCCATGAAATCTACCAAATTCTTTTTTTAAACATTTTCTTATATTTGTTAACCCCAAGCAATGTCTTCCAGAGATGCTTATATTAAAGCTATCCAAGCCGCATACGCAAGAAAAGCGGCTGAGAGAGAAGCGGAGAGAAAGGCACAATAAGAATGTACCGCGCCGGCTGCTTGACCAATTATTGACATGTTCAACATGTGAACTATTCGCATGGGCTTTTTTTAAATATATTTTTAATAAAGCCCATGGCTTATCTAAAAGCTGTTAATTTACACTAAACCAAAAAGCCGTAGCTTACAAGTGGGCATTGCTGAAAAAGTAAAAGTTTTCTGTTATATTCGAATAAAACCGTTAAACCTTTTCTACTTACTTTTTGTGGCAGCAGACCTAATGACAGTTCGCAATCTGACACTGTTTATTTATATTCTAAATAACAAGATGTAGTTGGGAAAACACCTCTTAATTTAAAAAAAAAAACGAAATAGAGATAGTGGAGGAATGTTCGGCAAGCTCTAACCAGCAATCAACGCTGACAAACATGACTATATAAGTGATAGCACACGTGCTATCGGATTGTTGTTTGCAACAACTTTATTGATTTGTTACGCAGTACATGTTATAAGAACATGTGTAGCAATAATAACCAAAACAATTATCTGCATTAAGGATTTTATTTGCCTCGTTTAGCTATCGTTTTATATTTTTGAATACTTTGTTGTGATTGACGAATTTTGTAGGCGATTTGTGTAATAATACGATACTAAAGAGAAAAGAAAACTAACTCTGATGAGAACGTCATCTCGACTATATCCCTACACGATCACCTGATCCGGTATCCAACAACTTGAAACGGTTTATAAACTAAAACAAAACAAAAAAAAACTAAACTAAAATTAAAAGTTTGCATTTCGAACATGCCTGGACTGTACGGCGAACTGCATAGCCTTGCCAACCAGTCGCAACTGCGCCCTCTTTTTCCTCGGAACAGGCGCTTGTCCTGCAGTGCAAAACTGGAGCATCTGATTGCACAATCTGAATCCGGTCGCTATCAGACAGTTCGTCATCGTTTGCAGTGTTATCCGTGTTATCGACATCCTCATTAGCTACATCCGGCCTTGTGCTTTACGCAGCAGCAGCAGCAACGTAAGCCGTGACTGGTGCATATTTAGTTTCCACTTTGTTTACAGTAGTCTCGATGATATTGGTGACAGAGTTTGCGGACCCGTTGGCATTGCTGGCGGAGTTTGCGGGTCCAGTGGCACCTGTGCTAGATCTTGTGGCGCTGATGACAGCCATGCTAGAACTCGCGGCCTCATTGACATCTGTGCTTGAGTATGCGGACCCGTTGGAATCTGTGACAGAACTCGCGGCCTCGATGGCGCTGGTGTCAGAGTTTGCAGTCTCGTTGGAATTTGTGTTAGAACTCGCGGTCTCGCTGGCGCTGGTGCCAGAACTCGCGGTCTCGATGGCATCTGTGACAGATATATTAGTCCCGATGGCATTGGTGCCCGAACTCGCGGTCTCGATGGCACCGGTGCCAGAGTTACGGTCTCGGTGGCATCTGTGACAAAACTCGCGGTCTCGTCAGTATCGGCGCCAGAGTTGATAGTCTCAACGGTATTGGTATCTGGGTTAATAGTATTGACAGCGTCCGTACCCGAGTTGATAGTCTCGACAGCATTCGTACCAGAGTCAACGGCCTCGAAAGAGTCCGTGGCAGAGCTGATGGTCTCGATGGCGTCAGTGCCCGAGTTAATAGTTTCGACAGCGTCCGTGCCCGAGTTGGTGGTCTCGATGGCCTCCGTACCAGCGTCAGCAGTCTCGACAGAGTCCATGGCAGAGTTGATGGTCTTGATGGCGTCCATACCAACGTCTGCAGTATCGATGGCGACTGTGCCCGAGTTGATAGTCTCGATAGCGCTTGTGCCAGCGTCTGCAGTCTCGATGGTGGCGGTTTGTGCATCTGCAGTTTCGACGACATTTGCGCCAGAGCCCACGCTCAACTTGTGTGTCGCCCACACACGCTTGAATATACGAATGCCGCCTGCGCAAATTATAAAACAAAGCAACGCTAGGCTCAGCCGAACTAGCATTGCACCCCGGCTGATCTGAGAAGAGCTAGTGATTGCTTCGCCGATAATACCAAATGTGTTAATCGTCAGAGTCGCCGAGGGACCAGGCGCGTGAGTTGATGGATCCGTTTTGGTTGGCAGCCAATTAGCATTGTCAATGTTGATGGCGTTATTGATATCCACCACCAGACTGGTTGACGTAGGATGGATATAATAAAAGGCAGAAAAGGAAGCCACTGCAACGGCAGAAGCAAAATATTTCAGAAAGGGAGTAGTTGCATCTGCGTCCTGCGCAGAGAACACTGGGGCCATAAAGGCCAAGAAAAGCCAGAGAAGGAGCAAAACGTTCATCTTGAGTATCGCTAGTTGGAATCAGCAAAAAATGAAAGTGTTTTTTCAAAATGGCCATGGTCCACGCATGCTTTTATATACTGCGCAGACCGTTGGGATTACAGAGGGTGCGGGTTTACGGACCACCATTTTCCTTGGTGCTTCGCTGAGGACACGCTGGGCGGATGTTTGCCAAGTCGGCAGTTGCCCGGATCATGCTAAAAAAAGAAATTATTCCAAGGCAAACCGCCCGCCATGCTCATCCCGAGCGACGCATGTGCATAACTCGATTGTTCAAGCCTTGCTCTCTTTTTTGTTCTGATGAATTAATACTGGACCACTTTGCCGCGGGCCACGTTGATCGGCATTGAATGTACTCTGGCACAATCGACAGCTTCTCAGAATAGCGACCGACGGTCCAATGCTTACCGCCAAAACTCACAGCATCACTTAACATACTGCGCGGCTCATAACATATTTTCGACTGTATTGCACGTAACATCGAGTTGTCCACGCAACTCGCGCTAGCGCAACTCGGTTGCTAGGGGTGGTTGCTGGCTGTTTTTTCCAAACACATGCACGTCCGGGCATTTTATGCCATCGGGAGGTGCGGAACCAGCTCCACGTGCTATTTATTTCCCTCTTTTCAACTAGGTGGAGTAAGACAAAAAAATTACCATGCTGCTGCACGCGGTGGGACCGCAGTCGTTGACAGGGTTGACCCGGATGTGAAGCGTGCGCACTTTTCCGCACAGAGCCAAGTTCTTCAGCAGGAGGCAACACCTTGCCAAGAATTAAAGCGCACATAATTATTGACGCTTATGTACATTTCTTGTTTAGCGCGCATTAAAATTATGGAGAACTTGTCACGCATATGTTTCTGTTGAAAGGGTGTGTTTCTAATTAATAGCATCCGTAGTACTAATCTGTGCGCAAAGTAATGCATACAGTTTTATGGCTAATTAGACTTGATTTTAATCTGTGTTTGATTCTGCAATTCTTGACAACTCGGGTTGTCTAATTATTGCAGCTGTTTTTGACAGGATAGATTGTCAAATTGGAGCAGTCGTTTTTGTTTAAAACACTTTTCACCCTTCTCAAACTATTTGTACGCTTATTTAAAAAATGCTCAACGACAAGAGATTGCCACTGTATATTTTAAAGAGCATACTATTATATTCTATCTCTGAACGTTTTGACGGTTTAAAAGACTGGAAAGAACACATTCCTCTAGTTGGCGTATGTAAAAGATGGACAAGTATTCTGCGTCCAGTTGTTTTCAGTACCGCCTATATAGATTGCTATTCATATTTTGGCTACAGAAGATGGGTGACAAATATAGACTGTATTTCCATTCGGGGCTGGTATAATAATGTAAAGATGATGAATATTCGCATTACATTTCCTGTTGACGGCATGTTGGTTTTGAAGAAACTGCAAAGCATACTTCAACTATATAAAATTAATTGGACGAGCATAACACAACTTTATATAGGTTTTGAATTCAATGATCTCAGCCGTTCAGCTACATATTCGGATAACTTGGACATGTATATTGTTGAGTTCACTCAAAAGCTGATTTTAAAGATGCCTAATATAACCAGTCTACGTATTAGCCAGTATTATAAAGTCAATGCTCTTCGAAAACTAATACTATTACTTGTTAAAGCTTATTCATCGCAGTTGCAACTACTTGATATATGGCCAATATTAAATATTACAACAACACATTTGGGATCCAATATGGCATACTTGACTCTTGGGTTTGACAACGTTTCTATAAAATGTATAATGTCAATTTGCGCAGAGCCTCTGCGCGACCTTTGTTTAAAAAATGTACCAGTAGACATTCCGTGGCACATGTTCCATAGTTATTCTGAACCAGGACAGATTAACTTTAAAAACTTACAAAAATTATTTATATCATATGACATTAACAATGTTAAAAACAACTCAAAGACGCAGTTAACTCCAGTTAGTTTTGCGAGCAACACCGATAATTCTACAGACCACATAATTTCCACAACCAGTAATAATTACACATACAAACTATTATTCCCAAAGCTCAGAATATTAGAAATTCAGAACTGTCCAAATGTTGCTAACAATTTAAATGCATATATTGGCTGTACTCTTGACATTTTCAAATTATCAGGAAATATAACAAGCATATTAAGATGGGTAACTATTCCACAAAGTGCTCGAAAGCTTATAATGACAATAGATGCAAATAAAAGTTTTAAAGGAACTGAATATACAAATATACTAAACAAATTGCTTAATGTTACAACACGCTATCGATTCAGAAAAGTGGATTTAAATTATATATTTGCAAAGTTACACTTATCATCAATAACTTGGGGAAATGTAAATGAATTGACATTTGTTAATGCTGACATTACCGATATTTTAACCCTGTTATCTACAACACCACATTTGGAGAAATTAATTGTCAATTTTATTGATATTGATGATTACAAAACAATGTACGATGTTGAGCAACATTTTCGACAGCATGTCAACACGCAACTATTTGCAATTGCTTTAAAAACACTTGTTATTCGTTATATTGATAACCGATATGACGAAGATATTACTCTAGCGGTTATATACAATTTAATGACTCGTGCTAAATCATTGTCTCAAATAGTAGTTCCAGATAGGTTTATAAGAAGGGTAATGTCAATAATTGATGTTCAAAAAGTCTTTTATCCTCATTTTTTAAAGATGCACGTTTTATAGAGTTGTGCTTTTCATAATTCGAATATATTGAAATTATTGGAATTGGTAAAATACATATTTGAACTGTTGTTATTGTTAATATTGTTGCAAGAAGTGGCTGTGCACAAATGTTAGGTATTCAAGAAAGGACTTAAAGCAATGGCACATCAATGGTAGTGCTGGCATGTAAAGATATAGCAAACGTTGTTGGTAATGGTTTCAAAGCTTTCTAATGAAATATTTAACTATTTAAATGTCTATGTGCTTCTGCTGCCACGGCCAGGGCCACTGCAATTACTGTTGCGGTTACCACTTCTGGAGTGCGCATCCCTAATTATACGCAAACTTGTGTCAAAATGACCATGTAATAGCAATATCCATCTAGTCCTTGGAATGACTACTAACACGTCTGTTTTAGCGCTGCTTTGATTCCAAAATATCTATATACTCTTTGGGCAACTCAAAGAACGGGCACCGATTTCTAAACACATCCAATGTCCGCCGCCTAACAATACGTTCCACACCATGTTCACCATCCAACCACCTACGCTGTGTCTGCAACGAAAACGACGGCGTGTTCTCGGCCCGCCGCTCGTCGATCTTGCGATCAAGCACACGTAAGCAGTATTCAATATCATGGTCCCGCCGTGCGTATGCTGTTTGCAATACGCCAAACATTATTTGACACTCGCCAGCTGCCGCCGTGTTTGTCGTGTTCATTCGCAAGATAATGTTGTCGTCTACTTTGCGCAAATGCCGTAGCACTGATTTGAAATGGCTCATGTCCAGGCAAACGCGCTCGCTCATTTCTACATTGCTGGCACGAGCCTGCTCGGCCAGCTCGTTTGTCGTCTGGCTCATTCCGATTCGAAAAAGCTCTTAAAGATTGCAAAACACGTGTAATTTCAAAAGATAAAAGGGAAGCTTGCTGACAAAATCAAAATTAATTAAACTGGACAAATGCTTAAAATTAAAAAACAGATCAAACAAAACCAAAGCCAGTACTGCACTCGGAAATGGCCAGCAACAGGTTCGCTTTGAGGGTCTCGAAGCTGTCGTATTGCGGCAGGTCGAGCTGGTTGAAGCACGTGTGCGCAGTAGGCAGACGCGTCGGCGAGGCAAAGTCCTTGTGGATCTGGAACTTTTGCACGCTCTGGTTGCCCTGCAAGTGGGCAAATCCCTCGAGTGGCACTTTGCTCGTTCCAGTGACAAACTGCAACAGCTTTGCGCGCTCTTCTTGGTCGTACGAGCGCACGGCGCGCCAGAACCACTGGATCTGCGCCGAGCTCGAGTTGTATCCGCCGTGGTACTCGGTGTTGTTGCGCCAGTCGTCGACGTCGATATCCGGCATGCCGCTGATCAACAGCTCGAGTTCCTGCTCGTTGAAGATCTGGATCAGGTCCTTGGGGATGACGTCGAGGAAGCCGCCCAGGAAAGCATTGATCTGGTCCTTGATCGCGCGGTACAAGCGCTGCTCGGTGACCAAGCGCACATACTCGGCCTTGTTTTCTTCGGTCACCAACACATCGTGACCGTTCGGAATCAGGTCGATGACACGGTGCTGGCCAAAGTCGTCGACCTCAAAGCTAAACGTCTCCTCAAACACGTCAGTAATGTCGTTCTCCAGAATCCACTCTAGCGACTTGTAGTAGCTAGGGTCGATGGCCTCCATGTCGCGGTAGTCAACCTTGCGGCCCAGAATGTGCTTGTAGAAGGAACGCGTAAAGTACGCGTCCAGCACGCGCTGGTCGACGATGGCCTTGCCAATGATGCGGCCCACAAAGCGGAAGTACAAAAGATGCTCGGGATTAGCCCAGCTTTGCGGATTCGGCTGGTATGTGACCCGGCCAGCCGCCGACGGCTTGAACAGCGCATAGTCGGGATTGAACATCTGGCGAGCCAGCGCCTGGAACCATTCGCGGCTGACACCTCCAGCGTCAACACCTTCCTCGTCACGGAACTTTACGTTGATGCGCGCACGACGGATCTCATCGCCAGACTTTCCAGCAAACTGGTGATACGAGTCCTCGAACACAGTGCGCCGGCGCACGCTCACTTGCATCATATGGCCTAATGGACGTGCGGCGCCTGTGCGACGTGTGCTGCTGTCGTCGTGCAGGCGTTGGTAAAAGTACGAGCGCTTGTTGTCAAAGTCCAGCACGTGCGGGTTGAACACCAGCAGCGAGAACGATCCGCTTAGCAATCCAGGGTTGTTGCGCACCAGCGTGTTCAGAACCTTTTTGTGCTTTTCAGTAAAGTTCTGGAAGTACGCCTCGCCTGCTGTCGGTACAGGTTGCGCCGATGCTGGCGTCACCAGCGTACCATCGTCGCTGCGGCTCTTCTCGCCCACAACTGGCTTGAATACCACCATAAAGCTCTCGATCAGCGGCAACAGCACGGTAGCCACATGCGCTAGCTCTGTGTGTGCGCCGGTGTGCTGGAGACAGCGTCCAGCTGCCGCCCACAGAGGCAAAAACTGCGCGTCGTGGCCCAGTGCATCGACGTCCATGCGTGCGCTCTGTATTTCTCCTTGCATCTCGGCATTCGCTTGTTCCTCGCCCTGCTTCTCAGCCTGTTCCTTTTTCTTCTCCTCCAGTCGCTTAGCCACTGTGGTCGATACGTAATCAATCGCCATCAGCAACCGTAGCAGCCGTGACTGGTGTGACGATGCAGGCGAGAACTTGGCCAGCGTAATGTCGCGCACCTGGTCGAGCAGCTCAGTCGTCGGTGCCACTGCATCCGCATCATCTGCGTCGGGCGGCGGCAGTGCGTTCAACACGTCCTGCAACTGCGCAATGTCTGTGCACACAAGCTCTGACAGCTCCGATGCACGCCGAACCAGCTCATCGGTAATGATCGGCAACACTCCTGGCATATGCGACAGGTTCTGAATCAGGCTGAGCGTGTGCTGGAACGTGCGCGAAGTGCATTCACCTGCTGCCACAACGTTCACTACTGCCCGCAGTGCGCTGGCTGGGATAGCTGGCAGCGGCATTGCGCGCTCGGGCTCTTGCTCCTGTTCCCGGCTCCGCCGCACCATGCTGCCCAGCGGCTTTGTCACTGCAGCCAACAGCTGCACCAGCAGCTCGGTAATGGCACTCCCGTGGCTGTAATACAGCGGCTTGGCCAACAGATGCAAAAGGTGCACAACTGGGAAGCGGTTGTCGTCGTCGCGCGCACGCAGCGTGTGGTGCTCAACGAGGAAATGCATAGCAGCCCGAGCGTTGTGTGAAGCCAGGCTGTGCAGCGTTTCCAAGCAGCGCTGAGCCGGAACGTAAGCAGCAACATCTGTGCGCAGCTCGCTCAGCGGGAACGAGAACTCGGCGCCCGCCTGCTGCACAAGCGCTGCCGTAAACTGCGCAACGCCAGCTGTGCCCAGAACCGCACTTGTGCTGTCTGCGCCGCGCTGAGGAGTCCGCGCACCTGCATCTCCAGAGTCTGCACTCAGTGCCTGGCGAATCACCGAATCCACGCCATCCAAGCTGGTAGCGCCGCTGTCCAGCACAGCTAACAGCAGATGGATGAAATGTGATCTTGTGCGCCCGTTCTCACATACGCTCTGCACAATCCGCAGCATCAGCGTGCTTGACAGCGCGTGGTTTGGCAAAAAGATAAACCGCGCCAGCGCTGCGACTTCGGCGTTGCTGAGAAGCTGTACGCCGATATCGCGCGCAGCAATCTTCTTGCGCCGCTTCTCGCGCACTCGAGTTTGCTCGCCATCTGTTGTGCTGGCCTGTGCTCGTGCCGCGCTGCGCAATGCGCCAACCCGAACGCGGTCGCGCACAGCTGCTTCGACAGCTGACGTCTGAGATCCAGGTACACGCGCAGCCGATGACGTCGCTGCCCGCAATGCGCTTGGCAGCCCGCCAAGCCGTGGATACATGACACCCTCGTGCTCGAGCAGCTGGCGCTGCAGCGGTCCGCTCTCCAGAACTTCTTCGCGGATCTCCTGTGGCAGCGCATCCAGGAACTCCTGAAGGAAACCGTCCTGGTCAGCTTGTGCCACGCTGCTGCCAGCTTCTGGTTCACCCGCAGTCGCCGCCCGCTCCAAGCGTAGCTCCTCACGCCGGCTCTCAATAACCTCCATGCGCAAGTCATCAGGCAACGCCAAAAGGAACTCGACATCGATACCCGTGTCTGTAATGTCTATGCGTTCGCCGTCCACTGTCACAAACACGGGCTCTGTGGCCGCCTCCTCTTCGGCGTCGCTCTCATCTTTGCTCTCAGCGCTGTCTCCGCTGTCAACAGCCATGCCGGCATCGTCATCCACATCGTTTTGTTCGCTGCTCTCAGCCTCCTTTTGTGCATCTGCCTCGCGCAGTCGTGCCTCTTCTGCGCGTCGCGCCTCTTCTTCGCGCAGGCGCCGTGCCTCGTCCTCACGCTCCATCTTCTTGCGATCAGCAATAGCTGTGCGCCGCATAACTTCAACCTGGTAGCGACTGCGCAGCAAGTTCTGCTCCACAGCTTCGGGAATAAGAGTGTTTAGCACCGGATGGGCCAGACGAGATACAAACTCAGCTGCGGCGCTGCCGTACTGCATGCGTGCCTCCTCCTGCCACCGCTCAATCGTGCTGAGCGGCGTGTAGCAGTCGATTGCCGACACTGCCCAGCACATGCGCACCAGCAGCTCAAATGCCGGCGGAATGCCTGCGCTGGCAACTGCACTGCTCAGACCGCCGGTGTTCTCTTCTGTGGCTTCTTGCGTCCACGGAGTTGCACCAAGACGGTTGCTGGGTCCAGCTATCAGCCGATGCGTGTAAGCTGGCCGCCGCCCAGACGACAGCGCCGTCGACAGCCGAGTGGCCAGTGACTGACCAATCTCGTACACGTCATCAGGCGTCGCCCGCAGCGGCCCGTTCAATGACCCGCGTGCCACACGCTCTGCGCGTGCTTGCATTCCACCGCGTTCTGTACGGTCTGCACGGTCTGTGCGGTCTCCCCGGTCTACCATCCCATGCGCCATGCTGTGCCCAGCCGAGCCAAGTCCACCCACTGCCAGCCCTGGACGACCCATGCCCGGCATACGAGGTAGGCTAAAGTCAATACCTTCACGGTCGTTACTCCGCAGCAGACTCAAGCGTCCGTTGTTGTTGGTGGCCGACACGCCGTTAATCACACCCAGCGGGCGACCATGTCTTAGTCCCTGTAATTCATTGATCCGCACGCTGGTGTGCGCACCCAGCCCATGCTCGTCGCTCATCGTGGCGGCAAGAGTGTCGAGAATAAAGTTTGACAAATCAGAGTTCATTCCTTCCGAGTTGCCGTGCTCGTCTATTGCTTCCATGGTAATCTCCAGCGAGTCAGGGAAGTCGTCTACAAACGACTCGACCTCATCGCCGCTCTCATCGCTCTCGACCTCTGATGACGTCAGGTGGTCGCCTGCAGACTCGTTAGCGTTTGCTGCAGCTACTGCCTCTCCCGCCGCACGGCTGCTGCTGCGACTCACACGACTCGCGCCGGCCGCTGCTGTCAGCGGGTCCCGGCTACCGCCAGCGCTGCCAGGGCGGCTGCGGCCAGAAACCCGAACGTGCGCTGGACGCCGCCGGTGAGCCGCTTGCTCAGCTGCACCCGACTCAACATCTGACATTTCAGTGTTCCAGCCATCCTCGTGCTCAAAGTCCGAGTCACGGTGACTGCCGGTAGATGCCGAGTCCACGCTTTCGAGGCCGCTGCTAAAATAGCCAGCTTCATCCTCACGCATCATGCGCTCCTCCTCATCATGCAACGCTTGGTCGTCGTCGTCTTGCGTGATGTTGAACGCGTTGCCTATGGCAATCCGGAACCGATCCATATCGTCATCGTCATCATCGCTCTCGCCCTCTTCGTTTGAGCCGTCTTCGTCCTCACTCTCATCAGAGTCGTTGGGCTCACTAGACACGTCGTCCTCATCCCCTTCGTGCATGATGGTGTCCATCTCCATCGCATCGTCGTCGCCAACATCAGCGTCATCCCCGTCGAGCATAATGTCATCGTCCATCACATCATCTTCGGTATCAATGTCGCTGGCCGATGAGTTATCGTCGTCATAGATCTCCTCATCAAAGTCCTCCTCCATCATGTCGTCCTCGTCAAACGGATCAGCGGCTGCTCCCTGGTTCTGATGCAGTCCCAGAGCTGAGTTCTCATAGAGGTCCGGCGGAATATCTTCGTCTTCATCAAGCTGCGCGTTCTCGTCTTCGAGCAAGTCCATGTTGAACCCACGCTGACCTACCGCTGCAGGCATCTTCTCTTGCCCTGACTCTTCCCACGCCGCAAGCACAGCCTCGCGACTGATTTTAACCGCCGCTTTGGACAGGTTCTCCATTGGCCGTAAAAATACATTGAGCATTTCTCGGCTCTGCGGATGGTTCAGGTTCAGTCGACTACACGCAGCGGTTAGCAGATCAAGCACTCCGCGCTCCAGAATCATCTTTTTCAGTTCATTGGTGCTTCCGCGCTCGCCCTGCTTATCTGCTTGCTGCTGACGCGCATCAGCCGCGCGACCATGGTTGATTGCTCGGGCAATTACCAGCCGGTTTGTCAAGTGCGCAAGTGACGTCAGACGAGCGTAAATTACGTCGGCGCCGCCCGGTCCCGACGCGCTGGCCGACAGACACTCGCGGAATGCACGCACGATATGGTCAAGCGTTAGCTGCCGTGCTGCCGACAGCGCCTTGACGTAGTTGCCCGACAGAGATGCCAGAGTAATTTCGTTTGCACCTACATCGGCGCTCTCGTCCTCCTTAATGACTGTGGTTGACCATCCCTCTTGATGGCGCACACACATTGACGCAAGCAGCGCACCGGCCCAGAAAGTAACGCTGCGCGACAAGTGCCCACGCTTCATCGCAATCTGGTGTTCGGCGAGTGCCACTGCCTGTTCCAACTCGCTGCCCTCTTTTGGCTCATCGCTCTTGCTCTTCTTGGGTGCCTTTGCGCTAATCATCGCTTCGCGAACAATCAGAACATGCACCAGATGGCTAATGAGCGGCGAACGAATGCGGAGCAAAGACTGCTGCTGAGTTGCTGCTACACGGTCATCTGGAATTGCAGGTGCTTTGCCTTTGCCCTTGTCTTTGCGTGGGCTGAACAGTCCTGATCCACCGCTCCGCGCGACAAATATCGCTCGCAGTGCGAACGGGAATGACGCAAGCAGTTCTGCCAGACTCTGCATCAAAAAGCAGCGGTACGCAATGGCCTCTGGATCCTCGTCACTAGGCGTAGCCGAAGCTGCTGGTGGATTTGCTGCCGATGCTAGCATGGCATAACTCGATGTCCGCAGCTTGTTCGGCGTAGTTGGTGCCTGCAAATCTGCCGTAGTAGCCACCCGCGAGATCGACGGTGCCGTACCCGGCGGACGTAGCGACAACACCTCGTCAGCAACAAACTCAACAATCCGGCATGCCAGCTTTTCTGACTCCGCGTCGAGCTCGTATGGCTTAAACATCGGCTGCTGCTTCTTTTCATTCAAGTACTCCAAGAAGGCAGCGCCTGGTGTTGGCTGTACCGACTCGGGTTCCTTGCCAGCAGCTACATCTGACATCGCCTCCTTATCCTTGCCGGTAGCTACATTTGACGACACTTCCTTGTCGTTGTTGACAGGTTCATCGACCGATTCTTCCAGTGCATCCTCAGGCAGAGCTTCAAAGCGATCAACCTCTTCTTCATCAAGAAGCTTGGTCGAGCGCCATGCCAACGTCATCCAACTAACACGCATCTCGTCGTTGTAGCTGGGCAAGAAACAGCGTTCGGTAGTCACTTGCTTGTACGTCTCAGGGTCGCGCAGCGCATACGCCAGCGTTGCACGAACAAACGTGTTGGCATCTGATGAGGCGTAGTGAGGGCTCTCAAACCAGCCCTGAATCAAGTTCTCCATAAGCAAGCGCAACACCGGCTGGCTTTCAATGACATGCCGCAGTACGTGTACCACCAATGTGCGCTCCTGCCGCAGATCCTTCAGCTGGTCTTTGGATACTGTCATAATCGCATTGACAAAGCTCAACGGTGTCGCCTCTTTGGCCGACGCCTCGTTAATGGTTGTCATCGTCTTGGGCGACAGCGTGCGCATTGCGCGCACAGCGTTCGCCAAACTACCGCTGTCCATAAACTCTGTTGCAAACTCGGGGCTACGCGTCAACACTACCGTCAGGCGAAGCAGTGCGTTGAGCTCCGCCGGCGTATACTCCCGCACTGGAGTTGCAAAGAACTGCGTCACTAGAACCTGCAGCTCAACCTTTTGTGCCACATCAAACACCGGCTCGGTATCCTGTAGCTTGGCCGCGCTGTTGTCAGCCTCGTCTGCCGCGTTGTCCTCGTTGTTAAACAGCACTGGTTCAAAGGCCGAACCAGTCGATTGGCGAGATGACAGTGGCTCAAACATCTGGTCAAACGTGACACTCTCACCGTTACCTGATGCCGCCGCTTCGGCTACTTCATTAAGTGACGCCGTCGACGGCGGGAGCTTGGTCAGCCGGCGTTTGGCAATTTGCGTCAGCACGGCACGGTCCTCAAGCTTGACCTTTGGCGGCTCGCAGTCGCGCTGAATCAGCAACTCTGCCACCAGCAGCAGCGCAGTCAGCCACGACGGCGTCTTGGTGCGTTGAATAGCTACACCCAGCGCACGAATCAAGTGCTGGCCGATGCTGCCTGCGTACTGATAAATCTCGTCCATCAGCTGGTTGCTACTCAGTAACACAGCCCACAAATACGCATGGGCAGCCAGACGCTCGTCCATGTCGCTGTTGCCAGCCACTGCTACTGAATCCAGCAGTGGCATAAACGCATCAAGCAGCACACATACGGTTGGCTCTGCCTCGTTCTTGCGTAGCACGAGCTCCAGCACGCCACGTGCCTGTGACACTGCCTTGTCCTTGAACTCGTCCATCAGTGCAATAACACGGGGCGCAATGCTAACACACAGCGTTTCACGCAGGTTCTGCAGCTGTTGCCGACGCTCGTCCTCCTCGGCCTCGCGGGCTTTGCGCCATTCAGGCAGCGTAAACGGTTCAACACCCAATATTCCTGACGGCTTGGGGCTGCTATCAGCGTTGTTGTTATCGCCGGCAGCGTCAGTATCGTCGCGGCTGCTTTCACCCTGGCCCGCGCTGTCCACCGACATAGCCTCAGTATCTTGCGTCGGCTGCACACTGACTTCGGCAGCTTGCGCAGTGCGATCATCTGCAGTCGAAGCAGGCTGTGCATTACGATCGTCTGTTGTTGGAGCAGGCTGGGCGCCTGCCGTTACCAATCCCTCTGCACCAAGCTCTTGACGACTACGCTCTGCCAGTCTCGTATTCAGCAAATATTCAGTTGCCCGCTCAAGGTTGTTTGAATATCTGCGTAGCACAGTATTGGCTTCCTCATTAGAGAAGCCCATATTCACCAACTCGGTAACGTACAACGAAATCGGTTCAACTTCAGACGACGACTGGTCTGACGTTTGCGATGGCCCTATAGCGCGATCAAACGCTTCGAAAGCGTTCGACAATAACGGGCTCGTCAATCGCTGTTCCGTTCTGCGTCGTATGGCATGTGACGCGTGTCCGTCCATTAGATTAGGCAAGTGCCGCCGAATCCCGGGCAGCGCACCGGTGGTACGTGCTTCGTGCTGAGCGCTGATAATCGGTCCAAGGCAGGCAATAAACGTATGCATTAGACCGCTGTTGCTGTATACCAGCAGTGGCGACTCCCAGATCTTTTGCAGCGTGGGCAGCGCGTTGAGCCGGAGCCCTACAATCAGGTCGCCTGCACGGAACCACCGGCGATTGTCGTCATGGTCAACCACCAGAATCGGATACTCTGGGCACTCCATGATCGGCTCGCCGTCCAGGAAGAAGCTCAGAATCGACAGCATGCTATCAAGCGTAGTGTCCAGCGCCTTGCGAAGCTTGGCGTCAGGATCGGTTGGCAATGGTTTGCCATCGCCTACAGCGCCCTCCGATGCCGATGAAGAAGGGGGGAGTGGCACTGTGGCAGCCCAGTTCCACGTCGACTCGAGCAACTCGCAAAACTGCTGCAGCCCACCCTCCTCAATAAACCGAACAAAGATGCGCAGCTTGACGTATACGCGGTGCCGCACATACACCATCGCCTTCATGATCGCCACCATTGCCTGGTCTATCAGCTGTGCACCCACAATTGTGTGCTCAGCATTGCGACAGACCGTAAGCATGTTCAACACAAAATGAACGATCGTGGAAGAGATCTCTTCAGCAATCACCTTTGGCACTCCTGGGTCTTCGGTAGTGGACAGTCGTAGACTGTTAGACATACACTCAATAAAGTCACCGGCCTCTAGCGTAAACGCAATTGCCACCTCGCCCAGGTTCACAAAGTTGCTGCGTTTGTACGGTTCGATTGCAGATGCGCTACCGTCCACGTCCATGGGCTGAGCCTGTTGGGTCGAGACGCTACCCTCAGTCTCTTTGCCCTTGGCGCTCTGTGTCTTTTCGGCCTGTTTGGCATCGCCAGCTTCGGGAAGCGTCGATATCACATGCTCGATAGCCACTGCCTTTTGGATCCCGTTGCAGTAGGCATCGCACACCATACCGACCAGCTGCTTAAACTCATCGCGCGGCAAAACGTCGTCAATCACCTTGATGCAGCGCGCCAGCGATCCGCCTCCAGAGCCGTTAATCAAGTAGGTGGCCAGGGCAATGGCTCCAGTACAACTAATACACCTATGTATCTCTGTATGCGCAGCCTTGTACTCTTCTTCCGACAGTGCAGCTGCGTTGGCAAGCTCCAAATACTTTGAAACAGTCCATGTCTGCTGATTGTCGGATGACACTGGCTCGACTACGTATTCCGATATCACCTTGAACAGCGAGCGGAAGACGCCCTCGGCAGAAGTGTCCAGCAGCGTCGACGACAGACCGTGCAGCGACTCAAACGTGCGCGACTTTACAAAGCCAAACGGCAGCAGCGGTGACTTTATGGCTCGAGTGATCAGATCCCAACCACCGCGCTCCATAAACAGCTCGCTGTGAGCACGCTGCTCAAGCAGACCCTCAAGAAAGGTGGTCACTGACTCGAGCATCATCCCGTAGAAATCGTCATAGTAGCTTTTAAGTTCCTCTTCTTCGACTGTGCGCAGCAAAAAGGTGTTTCCTGGGTTTAGACGCACGAGCGGCGAGTCGGCCTCACCCATCGCCAAGACATCCTTGAGCATCTGGATAATCTGATCCATGGCCTGTTCCTTGATGGTTGGGAAATGACGAATGAACTCATCGAGCGATGCGCCAAATGAGCCAGTCACGTCACCCTCTTGCAGGATACGGACAAAGTCGGGATCAGAAAACACGCGCAAAACGCTGCCAATGATATTCGACTTGCGCACCTGCTCCATTCCTACGTCGTTCAAGCAGAATGCGCCCAGAGCACCCGGAATATTCATAATGACATCGCTGTTGTACGGCACGTGCTTTTCCAGATTCTCCAGCATCGTTTCGGGCAGACGCGCTTCCTGGATAATCGGCAAGCTGGTTGGCTCATTGTGCACCAACATTGCGCTGATTGAAATAGCCATGCCGTAAATGTTGCTGCCAAAGGCTGCTGGATAGTTGAGCACCGTGCGCAGCGTCTGTGGAAGTGACGTCTCAACCAGGTTGCGCAGCCGATCGTTGTAGCTCGGCTGCTGCACTAGATGCGTCAGCAGCTTGAACAGCTCTTTTAGCAAATAAATCTGCTCTGCAGCCAAGATCTCGCGCCGCCGGTACAGCTGCTTTGGATAATCAGGAAAGCGTGGCAAAGTGACTGGGCTGGTAAAGTCAGCAGCAGCCTCAGGGTTTGCGTCGCTGACAGCAACCGCACTCATAACTTCAGAGTGGATGCGGTCAACCAGCGTTGCAATGCCGTTGGCGCTGCAAAATGCTGGGAACGTAGAGCTGGTCGATGATATGAGATAATCCAGAAGCTTGGCAGCACGGCCAATGCTACGCAGCTGCTGCGAGTGAGTGTGCTTTAGCGCAGAGACAAAGACAGGCACCACGCCGGCCGACACCAGCAGCTGGCCGCCATTCATGTTGTTAGCCATGCCGGTCAAAAAGAAATACAGCGCACTCATAAGCTCGTACGGAAACGCCGGCGGACCATCGACGTCGGTAAACGCCTTGCGCAAAATAAACATCAGCACGCCGTGGTTGGCCGATGCGTTCAGTGCCACATACGCGCCTGAGACCTCTGAGCGCTGCTTGAGCAGGCTCTCCAACGCCAAAAACACAGCCGTTTGCACACTCAGCGGTGCATGTACCTCTGGCTGCAGCACACCAATAATGTCAGCGGTAAAGTTGGGCTCGCGCGACAAAAATGCGTTCTTGAACTCGCGCTCATTCATCAACTGCGACAGAATTGCTGCTGCGTAAATCCGTGCACGCAGCAGCGCGTACCGCAGCTCACTGTCTCCAGCAGCAAACGCCAGTGCCACGTATATGCGGTGCCGAAGCTCAAAGTGGTGCGCGCGAGGAACGCTGTGTTGTGCAACCAGTTTGTCAAATGCCTGACGCATCTGCGCACTGACTCCTGCAGCGTGGTCAAGCCCCAAATCGCAAACAGGCGTGTGAATCGATACCAGCCCCTCGCTCAATGTGCTCGATGAGCGACCTGCGTCGGACTGATGCGAGTGGCTTTTCTTTGACGGCGTTCTACGGTGGCTGCCGCCATCGCCAGCCTTTTTGCGCGTGTCAGGCGAGACAACCATGTTTTCGACAGGCGCTGTGCCCTCAGCTTCCATCTGCTGCACATCTTCGGCCGTGCGGAAAAACTGGTACCGCACAACTCCGCCGTGTGCTTTAAGCAGATTGGTGTTCTTGTCGTGCGCAAGCAGCCGAAACTCGTTTGCGTGAGAGGCAGCACTCTCTGCAGTGTCCTTGTCTGCATGCGGCACAATGTCTTTCTTGGTATGCCACGGGTCAGCCAGTGTCATCAGCCGTGCGCTCATCAGCGCCTGGTTCGCCCGCAGATCGCGTTGGTAGCTCCACCGCTGGGATGCACGGAGCAGCAGCCGCAGCGTGCATTCGAGTACTTCTGGATCGCTAGTGTTGAGCAGGCTGTCGAGCCGATCGACTGAGCTGTACAGGTTGCGGTTGATACAATTTTCCAGCAGCAGCCGCGAAAAGTGTAGAATGCTAACCAGCGTTTGCTGCGTGTTGTGGTCAAAGTCGCTCTCCTGCAGCCCTGACAGCTTGTACTTTTCGATCGCGTCAGCCATGGTCTCATCAAACCGATTGAGAGTGGGAATCCAGTGGTACATATCGCCACGTACAAACGGCCACTCCTGGTATGGCTTCAACACATCGTGTATGCCATCTGTAGGCGCCGCCTCGATCTGCTCGCGCAACGTCTGGGCATCTTGCGGCTACAGCAGTCAATATACGCTTAGTAATACAAATTGCCGGAGCAGAAATGCAGTCATAGCAGCAATTAACAGTTGTTTCGCTTTAATGTATATTGTCACTTACCGGAAAGTTGAGGCGCTTGTGGTGTAACTTCTTAATCTTTGTCATTGTATGCTGCTAAACTTCCAAATTCGCCAATAAGCTACAAACAGTTGAATCAGAGAAGGAAAAATAGACAGGTCGAAAAAAGAGGGAGAGGGTGGGTTTGTTTAGCAGTTCTGCAAAAGGTCGTTTAAATAACACACGTCACTCTCTGCAGGGCTTGTGTATCTCAATTGCACTAGTCCAAAAAGACCGTGTTAACATTCAATGTACCTTTCTGTTTTCGCCAAAGAGCTCCTCTGCAATATGAACTTTCTAATAAAGTGAAAGCAAAGCTAGTGTTTGCACGACACTGGCAAGAATAGACAATAGAAACTTGTGGAAAGAACTAAATATCCGTTCCTAGGTAAAGTGCTCAAACACACCAGGTTTATGTGCTTATTCTCTTGATAGAATATATAGAAAGGTGAATGTAACTAGACTTTAGCAGCAAGATTAGGGAATACAAGTTGCCAAATTTTCCAAACAGCTAAAGAAAAACGCATTTTTGCTTGCTCAAAAGCTCCTTCAACCCGTGATCAGATCTACATGTTCCAAATCAGCAGACAAGATGCGCAAAGCTGCTGCGGCACAAAAAGATGAGGAACAATTTGCACGAAAAAGTATAGAAAAAGAGAGAAAATACACGGTTCAGCCAGCAGAAAATGTCAGAGCCCGCTGGTGCCGTTCAAGGTTCCGTTCAGGGCGCCGTCAAACACAGGCGGCCGGACATGCATATCAGCCGGGACAGGCGCAGTTGGTGAGGCAACACCGTTGGTTGCAAACGTAGCGCCAGGCGAGATCGGCGTTACAGACGTACCAGGCGCAGCAGACTGTTGCAGCGCAGCGCTGAACGCAGCGGGAAGCGGCGATTGTGTGCCCATCGGCGTAGTAAAGTCCTCGCCAGTCTTCTCGCTCAGTGTAGCCTCCAACGCACGCTGCAGCACACACGCGTCGTCGTAGACCATCGACCCTTCCTCGTTGTACGTGCGCGCATTGTCAAACATCAGCTTCCAGTCACGGTGGAAGTCTGTCACGGTGGCGTACCGGTGCGCCTTCACATTGCGGCGGATGGTCTTCATCGCAATGGGCTGCCGAATAATAACGTAGTAATCAGGATAATCGCGCTTGCTCGGCAGATCCAGGAACAGATCGCAGTGCCGCCGGCCATACTCTGGGTCCACGCTAGCCTCTACAGCCTTGAACGACGCATCGAATATCTCTTCCAGCCGTGCGCGCTCCTCGGGCGGCAGCAGATCAGCAGCTCCAGTCTTGCGTCGGTTCTTGCGTGCTGAAGCAGCAGTTGGCGTTGCAGCACCAGTGCCCGGCGCAGTCTCGTCGGCATCGGCATCTGCCAGACGCTGGCGCTTGCGCCCAGTCTTGCGCCCAGTCATTGGCGTAGCAACGCCTGAACCGTCATCATCGCCGTTGATCGCACTAGTTGCGCCTGGAGTGTGAGCTACCGATTGCGTACTGCTGCCAGCACGGCGTTTGCGCCCACGCTTGCTCGGCGTGTTCATGCCAGCAGAAGCAGCGTCTACGTCATCTTCATCTGTGTCTTCGTCATCGGTTGCGGTAGTGCCGTCGCCAACTTTACCGCGAAGGTGATCTTGCAGCATCTTGCTCTCGCGCTTCTTGCGCCGGCGCTCTTGCCGCTCACGCTTGCCGCGAATGACATCATCCACATCGATATTGTCGTTCTCCAGCGCGTCCAGCCACTGCTCCTCCGACAGCCCGTCGTCATAGTACACACGCTTGCGGATACGCGCCTTGTCCTGCATGGCCTCATCGGCCTTGCGCCGTTCCTCGGCTGGGTCATAATCGCGCAAGTACTCGTCGGGCAGCTCGCTATCTGTAATCAAACGCTCAGGCGGTGGCCCTGAATTGCCTGCATCGCGCCACTCTTGCAGCTCGCTAGCAATGCGCTCCTTGTCAATGCGCGCAAATATGACACGCTCCTCGTCAGCTCGCGCAAGCATGTCATTGATCTCCTCATCCGAGTTGGACATGTCCTCAGCCTCTTCAGCTTCAGCTGCCTCTTCGGCTTTTAGTAGTGAGCGAAGGATCTGCTCGGACTCTTCGACTGACGTTTTGTTGTCAAACTTTCCGGCCTGGATAACCTTGCCGTCAAGGTCGCGCTTATATTCGGCACGAGCCAAAATACTCTCCTCAACAGTGCCACGCGTAACCAGGCGCAGAATGCGCACTTCATTTTTCTGTCCAATTCGATGTGCACGGTCCATTGCCTGCGCATCGGCCGATGGGTTCCAGTCCGAGTCAAAGATGATGACCGTGTCAGCAGTTTGCAGGTTGAGACCCTGTCCACCGGCGCGCGTACTAAGGAGGAACACCTTGAACTGCGTATCGGGCAAGTTGAAGATGCGCATGTACTCGCGACGGTCGTCGTCAGAGGTGGACCCGTCCAGGCGGAGACTAGCAATACCGCGCCATTCCAAAAAGTCCTGCATAATCGTCATGATCTGCGTCATCTGGAAAAAGATAAGCACCTTGTGGTCAGTTGCCAGTAGCTTTTTCAGGATGCGGTCCAGCAGCTCAAACTTGCCAGCTGAACGATACAGCAGGTTGTTGTTGGTGCTCGTTGGATTGATGCGTGTTTCGACCTCGTCAAACACAAACGGATGGTTGCAAATCTTGCGAAGCTGCATGATCGTGTTGTTGAAGCTAGACTTGCTGCCGTTGCCAGTCCCATCTGTCCGCGCGCCGCGGAACAGCGTGCCAAAGTTCAGCATCTGCGAGTACAGACGCGACTGCACAGCCGACATGCTGCACTTTACTACGTGCTCAACCTTGTCGGGCAAATCGACCTCGACGTCCTTCTTCAGCCGCCGCAGCAGGAATGGACGCAGCACTTTGTGCAGACGCTTGATAATAAGCAGCTGCTCTTCTTCGTTTAGCTCGATGCGGTCCTGGCCACCGGCGTTGGCAAATGGCGCGTTAAACCACTCGTCAAAGCTCTGAGCCGATGAAAAAATGTTGGGCAGCACAAAGTTGAGCAGCGCCCACAGCTCGGGCAGGTTGTTCTGCAGCGGCGTACCGGTCAGAATCAAGCGATAGCGCGTCTTGTAGTACGTGGTCAGTGTAAACGCCAGCTTGGAGTTTGCGTTCTTCATCCGATGACCCTCGTCGATAATCATATGCACCCAGTTGATCTTGGACAGGATCGGACGGTCTTTGATTATGTAATCGTACGTTGTCAGCAGCACCTGGAAGTCGCGCATGCGGATTTGCTGCTGGAGTACGCGGCGCTGGGTTGGGTTGCCCTTGTATCCAACCACACGCACGGATGGCGCCCACTTTTCAAACTCTAGAATCCAGTTGGTAATCGTCGACAGCGGCACAATGATCAAAAACGGTCCGCTCTGCTGCTTCCGCTCCATCAGGTACGTCACCAGCGAAATAGTCTGAATGGTCTTACCCAGTCCCATCTCATCAGCCAGGATGCCGTTCAGCCGATTGTTGTACAGCGACACCATCCACTCGAGCCCATGCAGCTGGTAGTCCTTTAGCGTACCGCCTACCAGAATATTGGGCTGCTGCTTGATGCGCTCGTGGACCTTGTGGGCCACCAGATAATACTGGTCGCGGGTCTGCGGCGCCTCGTCATCGCCCACCATGTCAGCGCTCTCCTTGAGCCAGGCCATGCCGTCGTCGCCATCGCTAGCCGTAGGCATAGCCACACTGTGCTGCTGCCGCTGCACCGCATCGACCAGCGTGCTCAGGTACTCGTCGGTCTGCTTTAGCAGATGCGTAATGCGCGTGTCCTTTTCCATGTCAACCAGCTTGAGGTACGCCTCCTCATCGCCTGCTTTGAGCGCCTGGATACGCTCTTTGGCTATGCGCTCCTTGCGCTTGGCCTCCTCACGCTCAATGCGCATATGCATGGCCTGTACAGCGCGACCCAGCTTCTCCATACGCTGCTGCTGCACCTTGTGCCAAGCTACCAAGTTGGCACCATGGTTGGTAATCGTTTGCAGCTGTTGCTTGTGCTGGTCCTGCTCACGCCGTTCGCGCTCATGTCGCTGCTGGCGTTCCATCTTTTCTGTCAGTCGCGCCTCACGCTGCGACTGCTTCTTCATCCGCCGCAGCGCCGACCGATCGCCGGCCACGCCCAGCTGCGAGGCCCGGGTAATGCTGCGCACAACTTCGGTCCGAAGTGCCCGCTGCTTGTGCCGCAGACCCAGAGCCTTGAGCTCAATCAGTGCCTTCAGTCGAGCACTCGATGTGATCCCGTGGATTAGCCCGGGCCGCATAAATCCTTGTCCTGGCGCAGTGCCAATATCCAGTTGCTCATCGCTGACTGTAGCAGGCAGCGCCGCCAGCTCCTTAATGCGGTACTCGATACGCACCTCGCATCGGCGCTGGCGCTCCTGAGCCATAGCGTGCACGTCAATTCCGCTGGGCGTAATGCTGGGCACAAGCAGTCGCTGCAATCGCGCTGCCTGATCGCCAGTGGCAGTCAATTTGTCCTTGAGCAGCGTATGTGGCGATACAAAGTTGATGCTCTGCGGGAGTGGCGGCAGCACCAGCTGCACACCGCTTGACTGGGCAGAGCTGGCCTCTGACTCGGCTGCACTATGCGCGGCCTCAACAACGCTGCCAGTCGCAGAGGCAAGGCTGCGGGGCGGTGCATCCAGAAGACGCTTCTCTTCGTCGGAAATAGAGCTGGCCCACAGCTCCTGGCGCAGCTGTGGCGGCAGGGGCAGGTTCTTTGACACCAGCCGGAACGCCTGAATCTGTCTGCGCAGCCGGGCAATGTCTTCTGGCGAGAACTGCGGCGCTTTGGCCGACAGCGGCGACGCCCGAGCTGCTGCATCTGGCACTGTGGCGACTGACGAGCTTTGCACCGCATCTGGTGCCTGAGCCGATGCTGGGGTAGTCGGGACATCTGACGCGTTCCCGCCGTTTGAATGCGCCGATACGGGCGTCTTGGGCTGCGTCTCTGCCGTGTCCACAGCGCCATTCGACTGTTGCTGCTGAGCTGTCACGTAGCGCATAATTTGCATCAGCTTAGCATACTCTTCGCTGTTTTGCTCAGTCGCTCCGCGCGCGCGCAGCGCCTGTATGGCAAGCAATATCTGCCGGAGCTTGTCTTTGGTCAAGACGTTGCTTCCGTTCGCCGCTCCTGGCGCTGCGAGGCTGCCTGGGGATGCCACCACAGCCGACGGCTCTGGCGATGCCTGCAACTGCATAGCACTATAGTCCTATAGAGCTATAAAAATGAATTAGATTTCACGCCCAGCTGTTTGGACACTCAGATTTGCGCTCAAAGCTTATTATAGTGAACTTACCTTTGCAAGGGGGCAGCACAAGCGGTTTGTTTACCAGGAATTTAAAAAAGGCGGGCAGATTCAATCCACCCAATGTGGAAAATAATAAGATAAAGCCGCACGCGTGTTCGCGTTGATGCAGAAAATGTGTGACGACGGTCTTTTGCAGACGCGTGAGTTTGACGGGGGCAAGGGGAAGGGGGAAGAGGCGTGCTAATAAATTCCAATAGGTGCTACTTTTGGGATGCTTTTTCTTGTGGCAAGGAAAAAAGTTGCAGAGAAAGGACAAGCTGCCAACAGAAAGCGAAAATGTCTGCTGATGCATGATGTGACTAGCCAATCAAATACTTCCGCACGTCGATTGGCCAAATACTGGCACGTGAATTACAATGGATCAGATGCAGATTAAATCACTGTTTGAGGCATTGTCTATTAATTTTTAGGCAAAATGTTTGACTCTGGGTACAGCGACAAACTGTTAAACTACAGTATATAATATACCAGTCAGGTAATAAAGTAATCGCAATAAAATTATACATCTACGCAATATTAAATTTTTTAAAACAAATAAAAATAAAACAATTAACAGTTGCGAGAAAACATGCACGAAAGAACTCCATAAATAAAGTAACAAAACTTTTCCGTGCTCTTGTTACGCCCAGAAACTATTTTGTTAACAACGCGCCAGCGACATTTAAAGAAGGTTGAAGGAAGACGAGGGTTAGTCTAGGTGAAAAGTAGCGACGAGCAGAGGTAGAGATGGTTCAGGTGTGCGAATGTGTGTTGGCCCGGTTCATCGAACTTGACGCAGGATGGGATGTGCTGCCAGATACCGCCGGTTGGTGCGCATTTGAGCCATTAAACAGCTGCAGCTCTTGCAAAAACGGCGTCATCGGGTTGAACAAAAACGGGTCCAGCTCAGGGTTCATCATGCTGTCATTGTTGATCTGTCCAAACGACGCAGCTGGTGCAGCCGACGCCGGCGAAAACACTTGCCCGCCAGGCGCAGTAAACAAGTCACTGGTGCTGGAAATGGGCAGCGAACCTCGCCGGTCGGGCACTCGGCTGCCTTGCCCCATATCAAACGCTGCCGACTGGATGTGCTGCAACGCCGCGTTGGTCAGTGTCACCGCCTGTTGCTGCGTGCTCTGCGGATACATATGGTTGGTTTGGTACCCACTCCGGCCAACTGCATTTTGCTGTGCACCCGATACACCCGTCATGGCGCTGTTTGTCCGCGAGCCCTGGAGCGAATACGTCTGCATGCCCTCGCTAAACTGCCGTGCCTGCTCCTGAGTCAGCTGCGTCAAAAACTCGTTTAGCGTGTTCATCGAGTCCTGCGCCGTGTTGGCCGTAAACATAAAGTTGGGCACAAAGCTGGGATCGTTGGCTGTAGACTCCACGCCGTTCGAGTTGTTCCGCTGGTCAGTAGCGCCCGCATTAGGTCCACGGTACGGCTTGAGCAACGTAAACGGCTCAGCTGACACTTCGCTCTTGGAATGCGACTGCGATGTGGCCATGTGGGTGGGCAGCTGCATATGCATTTGCATCTGCATGGGCATTTGCAAGTGCGCATTAAGTGCTTGGAAAGTCTCTGCTGCAGAGTCACCAAACGCTGGCCCTGCCTGCGCCTGCAGCGACGCTTGCCGACTCCCAGCACTCGACATCAATGGCCGTTGCTGTGGCGTCATGCTTGGCGTTGCCTGCCGTGTGCGCTCCCACGCCTTTACCATGTTACTGAGCACCAGATGGTACTTTGAAGACACGTTCCAGTACCGCGACAGCTCGTCTCGAAGCACACAGTCGAGGGTCAATATTGCTGCACGCGCCTCTTCCTGTGCCTGCGCTGTGCTGCCAGCAATCATAAAGTGAATGAGCAGAGTACCTGCCTGGAACAATGCCCACGGCAGCAGCGCACTGGTTTTGGCCGCTGGAAGCGTGGAAATGTGGTTGGCAATCTCGACCACCTCCATGGCTGCCACACGACACCGCTCGAGCGAGCGAATGGCAAGATTCGTCGACACATCCAGCTGCCCGGGCAGGTCGCGCAGCAGCTCCATGTTCTCACGGCTCAGCATAATCACAGCTCCATGGTACACCGCATGCATGCACAGCACGAACACAATCCGGTCTGGTTCTGCATCCGCTGCTTGAACCTCGGTGTACACCAACGCCGATGGCAACTCCTTTTTCCACCGCTGCAGTGCTGCGTCTAGCACCGCATAATCACGGCTAGGCCGGTCGCGTCGGGGCTGACAGTTACTGGCACCAACAGCTCCTTTAGAGCTGTTTATGTACTGTGCAACCTGGCCAACCACTGTCATCAGCTTGATAAAGTGGCCCAGCGCGTTGACATCTGTCGCACGCCCGTCCCACTCGCATGCCAATCCTGCGCTGCCGTTTCTGCTTCCAGAAGAGCTCCCGGTCATAGGACTGCTCGCAATGCTGCTATCAAACGCATGCCGATGCATGTCCATAACGCCTTCGGGCTCTGCTGAGCTGGGCATGGGCTCAGACACAATTGCGCCTGCTGCCTGCGCTGTCGCACCAATGCTGCCCAGAGATACACTGCGTGTGGAACCGCTGTCGCTGGTATTAAGCGGCTTGAAGAACTCGAGCGTTGACAGCGGCGGTGCAGTGCCCCGATTATGCCAGTCTTCGTCCTGTAGCGGAAGTAGCACGGTAATGTCGTTGTCATTTATCCCGAGTGCCTTTCCTCCGCCAATGGCCATGTATCGATCGAGTATAAACGCACCCCAGAATGCGCGCCGGCAAGTCTCGCGATACGCAATGTCGGGGCTGCTCTGCACTGGTCCAGCACGCAGTTTTGCGTCATGGTGGTGGTACCCCATGGCAATGGCCAGCCGGAATCCCATAGCTACACAATGTCATGGTTGACAGCATTCACAAGTAACATATTAGTGGCATATACAAAAGAATATGGTCAATGTCAGTGACACCGACAGAAAAGTCATAGTCACATGGATACAGAATAAGGAGCCCTTCTGCAAGCAATATTCAACAACCTTCCAGACATGCAATCCATAAATGCTTAATTTAACACTTGACGCATGGTGGCTATTGCCTGTCGATTGACAAGTGGGCGCCACACAGGCCTTAGCAAATGACTCAGGTGCCTGCATCTGCACATGCACGCACACAATGCGGTCGAGGCGTAGAAAAATACGAATGGGCAGCTACTGCCAGGAACACACGCGCGCTGAGAATAGAACGAGTGAGAGCAGTATTGTGTTTCTCCCTCTTCATCAGGAGAAAGGAATGGCTAAAAATAAGGCAGGGACAATGTTCCGATAAACGCAACACAGCACACAGCATGTGCAGCAGTAGTGACAATAGTAACAGAAACTGCCCGCACCCAGCGCTATTGCAAGCAAACAATCGCATGCTTTCCCCAGCAGCTGAATGCTGAACTGAAAAGCTGGAACAAGCCGCTCTGGGGAGAGGGAGAGAAACATTGTACTTACACAGATAGACCCATGCACGATGGAGGCTGCCGTTGCGGTATTCGCATAGCGTCATGATAAGCGCTGTCTGCACGACCTCGAGACTCGGCTCAAAGCACGCGTCATGGAAGTGCTCGCGCACCTTTTGCGAGTACTGCTCGTAAATGGCCTTGCGTTCGGCCTCGATTCGGTTGAGAAACACCGATGCTGCAGCACCCATGGCACAGACCAGCAGCGGCGGAACACGACCGCGCGAGTACGCGTCTTGAAACGCAGTCCGCGAGATAATCGGCAGTTGTGGGTGCACAAACTCAAAAAACGAGGCCAGCAGATGGTCGTCTAACGAACGGTCGCCAGACAGACTGACCAGCGCTGTGCTACCAGCACGCTGCGCAGGCGATCGCTCGTGGCAGTCTTCTTCATCGTCGGCCATTGTCACGCCAGCCATACCGGCCGATCTGCCACACTCGGTGTCTGCCCACACGCTAGAGATAATTGCCCGGATTTTAGCACGCAGATCGCGCATTTTGGCCGAATCGGGCACATTGTGGCTATCGACAGGTGTGTTGCTGGCACTCTTGCCCAGCGCATGCGATATCCGCGCTGGCCCCGAGCTATCGCTGCGCCCTGCCTGGCCCGGCGGCGACATTCCTGCTATCACCGATACGTATGCCGATGACAGACCCTGTGCCAGTACTGTTGGATCAAAGCTGGCTGGATCAAAGCCTGGATGCAGACCTGCGCCGGATACCATGCCTGCCGCCGACTCGCCGCCCATCGAGTTGCCACGCATGGTATTGGCGCCTGTGCTGGCCAGCGACGATGCACGGTGCATCTGCGTCGCATTGCTGCCGTTGCTGCTGCCACTGCCTTGTCCCATCCGGCTGCTAGGCCCGACATGCGACCCAAACGACGTCGCCCCAGGCGCATATGACGGAAACTGCAGGTTGTTTACCGGCAGCATAAAGAACGAACTCATTTCGGCTGCCTGCTTGGCAGGATCATATCCACTTTCGCCCAGTGGATCCTGTCCAAACCCTGGATCGCGCTTCAAGTGCAGCGACACTGGTCCGCCGCTCTCGTAGTTTGAGCCCAGAGGGTTGATTTGCGGCGGTGGCGGTGCTCGCATTTGCGACGCTGCTGAGGGCGGCGGCGGCATGCTGTGACCCTGGCTGTGAATGGAAAACACCGATTGTTGTGGATGCTGGTGTTGTTGTTGCTGCTGGAGGCCCTGCGAAAGCAAGTGCCCCTGCTGGCGGATTGATGCACTGAGATGGCTTCCACCGCCGCTGGCTAGCGCCATTGTGTGTGCCTGCATTGGGCGATCGTATGGCCCGCTGGCAACAAACGACGGCATCGCGGGCATTCGCATTCCATTGCGCCCTCGTTTTCTGACCGACGGCACATATGTACACGGGCTCTTGTTCTTTATGCAGTTTTTGCACGACGGGCGTATTCCATCGCATCGAATTTTCTTCTTCCTAAAAGGGAAAGATTTCAAAGGATTTCTCCCAAAAGAAAATAGCAGAAATTAATATGACGTAAGGCTTTACCGAGCGTGGGCGGAAAAAGGTTGCAATGACTGCACAAGTCAACCACAGCGCAGCCTAAAAGTCAGCATGATCTGTGAAGACGCACAGATGCCAGACGTATAAGGCAGGCCATGTCTTCCAGCACAATATATGCAAAGGGTACAAATTGGCCACGGCTGACGCAGCACACCGCACAAGAAACAAAGACGGGGCCAGGTGATGCGCACCCTTTCAGCTCGCTCAAGAGACATGAGAGCGCGACGTGCATAGAGTAGCAATAATAAGCTGGCACAATATAGATATGGGACGCACTATGCAGCCTGGATGCCCTGCTCGACGCACAAGCACACCAGCGTCTGCACTGGGCAGGGCAGAGCGCATAGAAACAAAAGGCGGACTTACCGACAATGCTGGCACGCCTGCGTTAGGCGCTTCTTCTTCTTTTCTGGCTGGGCGGAAGTCGAGGCTCCAGTCAGCGGTGGCTCGCCAGCGTATCCTGGCTCGCGATGTGTTGTTTGCTTCTGGTCTGCAGAGCCCGGCGCCGCCGGCTGCTGCAGCGCTGGAGCGCCGGGCGCCCGTGTGTCCTCTGGATGGTGCATTACGGATTCAAGCTGCCGCCCGGTGTGTTGTGTTTTACGTGATTCGCAATGTAACGCAGGCTGGGTGATCAAGGCTGCAAATCGTGACACCAAGGCAAAAGCGACTTTATTTTCCCTGCGTCGACAATCCTGGCAATACTGGTTGAACGTGCAGCAGAAGCGGATATGTAATAAAAGTTGAGCAGCCAGATAGATGGAGAAATAGTGGTAGCAGGAATAAAGAGCAGAAAGAAGGGACTAAGCTGGGCGCTAAGGAAAAGAAAAAGACGGTAGCGCACGCGTGGGTGGCAGATGCTGTCTGTTATACGTGCAAGAAAAGAGGGGGAAGGTGGGGCGCAAGCACAAAGAGCCTGACTGTGAGATGCAGGCAGGGCCACGAGTCCAGCGGCAAATGCAAGGGCAGTCCTGAGTGCACGCACACACTTTAGTTCCAATTGTTAATGCAAGCAATAGTAGCGCTGGGTTTGAATCACAGTGCAGCCTACAAAGGAGAACAAAGGATAAGAGAGAGCTGAAGAGCTGGCGAAAATATGGAGGGGCTGAAAGAAGAAAAGAAGAGCAGCGATAGCAGCGCCAGCACGAAGACTTGAGGGAGGGAGCGTTGGCAGTAAACCTTTTCACCCGCCTCGCCTGCGCGACTGGTAAATGCGCTGCCCGCACCCATGCAGCCGCCATCATTTTCTGGGAGTAGAGCCTGCGTGCTGCCAAATGCGCTGCACAAATGAGGCGCCCCTGCTCACAGAACAGGCTGCCAGCGCCACCGTCCCCTCCCGCATTATTCAGCGTAGCCAGAATACCGCCTGTGCAAACGTTTCTGTTCCGCGACCACCCCTCCTTGCCGCCCCTCTACTGTTGGCCTGCGCGAGTCAATGCCGCCTGCTACTGTTTCCGCACAGAATGGCTGCGGCGTGTTCCAAGCTGCAAGCTGAGCCGAGGCAGTTTCACCCTGCCTGCGCCGAGCCAACTCCGCTTAGCCTGGCTGCGCCGGCAGACTGGGCCTGCGCCGGGCTGCGAGCCGCTTCCCTAAAACACCCCCGCGATTTGTGCGCAACCATCTGCAACATTCGCACGGCCTGCGCTTGCATGTTAATTTGTGCATCCCCGCTTGTTCGTCTATTGCGCAGCCGTCACGTGTACATCGCTGTTATCAATATTCTGCCATCAATACCCTGACTTTGGCGCATCCAGCCCTGTTTTCAGCTGGATATGGACATGCTGTCTGCACGTGCATATGCCAGCAATTGCAATTACGCATTGCGTCATGTACTGCGGTAAATTCCACCAACACATGCTACCTGAGATTAAATCTCGCTCGAGTAAATGCGAGCCGAGTCGCGCAATTAATGTGGCGAATCCTCGGCACCGAGGCAAACTTTCACGGGGGTGTGCAGGAATGATGACCAGTAGTGATACCGCCCAGCAATTTTCGCCGTCGATCCGTCGCTTGGGCCAATGCCACGCTGGTGCTTCCAGTTCCGCCTCGCATTTATCTTCCCGCGTTCATTTTATTTGTTCTCTTTCGCATCGCCCAACCAAACAACATATTTATATATATTTTTCTTGGATCAAAAACGCCTGCTATCGTGCACCACTAAATCTGCTTATCTTACAAACGATGCGCAGAGCCGGCGGCACAGAAGACATTACGCCAATGGATGTGTTGTACGACGATGGCGCGGGTGACAACTTTAGCCAGTACCAGGATAACGACTATGACGAGGACGAGGACCGCGAAATCGATGAAAACGACGAGGAAGACTCAAACAAGCAACAGCGCCTGATGCGCGCTTGCGACAACTGCAGGTACAGCTCCAAATCCCGATCAGAAAAGAACCGCACATCTATCCCATGCTTGTATACGCTAACTGCTATTTGTGTTCATATGCGCTATGTTCTCTGATGTAGACGCAAAAAGGTAAAGTGCAACGGCACCAAGCCAACGTGCTCGCACTGCATGCGAATGAAGCTGGCATGTAACTACAGCCCGCTTGTGCGCAAGAAGCGCACCCGCCGCAGTGTTATAGATAAGCTCCAGGATCGTCTGGCATCGATGGAGCAAATGTTGCAGCCACTGGTCGAGCGACTACAGCCCAACGATCCAGTGGTTAGTGCTGGAATTGGTGGGTTTGGCCTTGGATTTGGGTTTGCACCGCCGCCACCACCAACAATTGCACATCCGCTTGGGCTGCCGGCGCCAGCACAGTCCGTGTACATTCCACAGCCAGGCGCTCAGGGTGTTCCACGCGATATCCTGTATCTGACCGCCGGTGCGCAATCCGAACTGCCGCTGCCGCCGCCCCACATTATTGAGGAGCTTATGGAGATTGCCATCACACGCATGACGCCAGCGGCGCCACCAGTATCGTGGGCACGGCTACTGCGTCGGTTGCACAGCGGCCAGCTGCCTGAATTTATAATCTGCGCAACTATTTCGCTGGCAGCGCGATTCAGCAACCGTCCCGAGTTCAACTGCACACCGCGCTACAACGCCGGCCGTGAGTACGCCAAGCGTGCAGCAGAGCTCATCGCAGGACTGGTCGACAAGCCAGATCCAGACGTTGTGTTTTGCCTGGTGATGCTGTCGCTGTTCGAGTGGGGCTGTGGGCGTGGCGAATCTGCCTGGACATATACCGGCATGGCCACACGACTGGCTCAGCGCTGCCGCCTGCATTTGGTCGACGAAGAGGACTTTAACGAGAATGTTGACGAGCAGTCGTACATGTGGGCGAACGCAGAGTGGCGGCGGCGCTTGTGGTGGCATGTCTACTGCGGCGACCGCACATCAGTTATTGTAGCGTCGCGGCCAGCCACTGTGCATGATGACGACTGCGTTGTCAATCTGCCCTCGCACGACCACGAGTGGGCGATGGGCACTGTGCCCGACGAACACGCTACGCCTGCCGATCCAGTGTCGCCAACTGAAGCTGGAGCTGGCGGTAGTGATCAATCACAAACGTCACAGTCGCTGTTCAGCAGCCGTCTGCCCGACAGTTGGTGGCTGGTCGTTGAGCTCTACCGCATGTGCAGTCGCATTTCAGAGTTTGCCAACCGTCGGCGCCGGCCCGTGCGTGCTAGCGACATTCCGCGGCGCCAGATGTTTGATATTCTAGATCGCGAGTTGGAGGATTTGCGTAGCCGGTTTATTCCGGGCATGGAGTTCCCGCCACGCACCGAATGGCTGCTGAGTGGATACGCCAATCTGGGCGACGGAGCTAATGGCATGAGCAACATCTGTGCAATCTACTTTAACATCCACCTGATGTACCAGGCCTCAAAGATTATCCTGTATCGCTCCGAGCTGCCCGAGTACCAACACGAGTCGATCAGTCCTGAGCTCATTGAGCGTGCAAAGTCTGTGTGCATTGACGCGGCACACAAGCAGGCCGACGTCATTAGATGGGCTCTGGATACTGTGCCTGTCGAGGAGTGGGATCCAAGGGCCGGCGTGTGGTCGCTGCAAGGTGCTTCGGTGCACGTTAATGCTGCGCTGGTTGCTGACAACGCGATTGCTGAGCAGTCGCGCAGAGACCTTGAGGTACACTTGAAGCTACACGTGGCCTCCGACCAGTACTACCACTTTAACATGGCTATGGTGACCATGCTGCACCACGTATTCAACCTGCGCAAAAAGCAGCGGTTGGCTGCCAACGCTGGTGGCGCTGCCCAGACTACTGAGCTCGCGCCAAATGAGACTCGAATTGTCATTCAGCATTCAAACGATACAGATCCGTGGATTGTGCCTCGGTGTAGCTCTTTCTTGGGCTTTACGTACAACTACAGCCAGTTGCGCGGCATCCTTAATAACGCGATCAAGCAGACTACGTATAGTCCGCCCGACGCTATTACTGAAGGGGGCGACAACGGCCAGCCTGACCAGCAGCAACATGCCGCTGGCTATTCGCAGGTTGCGCTGAACAGCCCGCTTGCGTCTGTGCCGTTTAGCACCGGGCTGTCGAGCGGCAATACTCCAATGATGCCTGTCGAGGCTCAGTCCGCCGCAACCAATCTACCAGCATCACGCAGCTTTAGCATGGATTTGTCTGGCGGCTTGTGGTCTCCGTCAGCAAACCAAGCAGAGGGCCTGGCTTTTGCCAATGCGATGACGGCACACCCTGATGCTGCCAGACTTGCAGCCCTGCATCTCGATACAAACACCTATGAGCCAAGCACAGGTTTGCATACAGTCAGCACCTCGACCGAGTCACCCACAGAAACAGTACAGCAGACAATGAAGCGCTCGTTTAGCGGAGCAGTAGGGCCAGGAAACAGAAAGAACGCAGCGGGGAAGGCTGCTGCTGCCAAGGGCACATCGGGATCCGACGCCCAACAGTTTGAGCAACTGCAGCGGCTAGAGGACTTGAGAGCTCGAGTGGTGCTGCTGCAGCAACTTAGCGGCAAACAGGGCGGGGCGGCAAACACACTTGGCGTGACTGGTGGCAGTCCGGCTGCTATTGCTGCCCAGGCCGGCAACCTGGACCCGTCTTCACTTCCCAAAGATGTCAACGGGTTCCTCAGCAACTTTGCTGAGAGCATCGGGTCGGTGGCCAGCCAGCTGGGATCCGGAGCCACAGCGTGGACGCCAAAGTCCGAGACACCGGGGCTGAGCAGCAACATTGGCAGTCATGTGCCGACAGCAACGGTGGACCCTGCGCAAACAAGCTTTGCTCAGCAGCAGGGTCTGATTAACGAGGCGTGGCTGGGCGGCTACTCGCTTCCGGCCTCTGCCGCAGACCACGGGCTGTCAGCGATGACGCATGTTGGGCCCATCGGCAGCATCAGCAACGCCGAGTTGCAAAGCATTGCATCGCACGCAGCGCTGGCCGGCCAGTCAGCAGTCTCGCCGGCCCAACTTGGGTTTGTGCCTAGCAACGGCGGGCAGCAGACACCAAGCTACACACCCGAGAACATCCAGGGCCTGATGCAGCGGATATCCTCGTTCAACTCGCAGCAGGGCGCTGGTCCGCAGTAGCAACAGTTTTTATTAAGTAAGCTTTGGAATTTTGTACGCAACAAAGCCGTTGGAATTGGGAGTAAAGTCTGCCACGTTAGCCAGAATCGACGCTCGCGTCTGGCTGTCGGCATGAATGACAAAGCGGCTCACGACCTGTTGGCGGCGGCCATAACTGACCACCGAGCTCGTCGTCGAGTGGCGGCTCGAGCACCGCGACCGCACGCTCTGCGCATCATCCCGGAACCGCATCTCGTCGTACTCGCCTATGCTCTGCACACGCACACTGCGCGCTGTGCTTCTGGGCGTTGTGCGCCACTCTGAAACAACTGTTTGCGGGCGACGAATGCTCCGCGGACTCTCCACTCGAGCGTTCACTGCATATGCGCCCAGCGGCTGTCGTGTGCGCGACAGCGATGAGTCTGTGATCCACACTGACTTGTAGACGACTTTGTTGTGTCCACGAACTAGCTCTGTGGTCTGGTCGTCCAGACCGTTGCTAAAGTAGTATTGGATCACGGGCTTGGATGGGTCCCGGATCTGGATACCGCCGTCGGCCAGCCATGTGTTGATGTGCGCGGAAGGAACGCTGGGCGAGAACCACGCCCGGTATCCGTCGAATATCTTCATTGCGTTAAATTAGAAATGTGCCCCTGAAATTAAAGAATAATAAACAAAC
This sequence comes from Coemansia sp. RSA 720, assembly GCA_027577495.1. Taxonomy (NCBI): domain Eukaryota; kingdom Fungi; phylum Kickxellomycota; class Kickxellomycetes; order Kickxellales; family Kickxellaceae; genus Coemansia; species Coemansia sp. RSA 720. The sequence goes on along the minus strand of JANBQV010000110.1, from coordinate 3,301 downwards.
CATGCATTTTGTGCCAAGGCCACGTTTGCACAACTTTGGGCACGTGAATCAAACCATGTCTTTCTCACTGTGGCAGCACCATAACCATTTTACACCGTCATTGTCGCTTATTTAATTTCTCTTGCACTTTCCTATTCGCTCGCATAACTAAACTGTCTTCATCTGCTTCAAATTCACACAATGGACATTGTAAAAGCAGTGCAGTACTACACAAATCGCATAATAACCGACACGAGCAGCATGAAAGTGCTGCTGCTCGACCGCGAAACCACGCCCATTATATCCCTTGTGTCGACGCAAACGCATTTGCTGTCCAAGGAAGTATATCTGGTCGACCGCATCGAAAACAGGCAGCGGGACGCAATGCGGCACCTCAAATGCGTATGTTTTGTGCGGCCAACCGACGCATCCTTGCAAGCGTTGCGCGACGAGCTGCGCAGCCCAAAGTACGGCGACTATTATGTGTACTTTTCCAATATGCTGAAAAAGAGCATGGTCGAGATGCTGGCCGAAAACGACGAGAACGAAGTGGTGCGGGAGGTGCAGGAGTTTTTTGCAGACTTTTATGCGGTCACGCCATGTTTGTTCCATATGGGACTGGAGCCGTCGACGCATCCGCTGTTTGCTGAGGGACATAGTTGGAACCCTGGAGCACTGGGCCGCACTGTGCAGGGGCTTTCGGCTGTTTTACTGGCGCTGAAGCGGCGCCCGAACATTAGGTACGAGCGCAACAGCGCGATGGCTCAGCGGCTCGGCCGGGAGCTCGACTATTTGATGGACCACGAATCCAGTTTGTTTGGCAGCACGGGCGGCAACCTGACACAGCTTGTGATTTTGGACCGCAAGAACGACCCAGTGACGCCGTTGCTGACTCACTGGACATATCACGCAATGCTCCACGAGCTAATTGGAATCACCAACGGCCGTATTGATCTGTCGCATGTGCCCGATATCCGCCCCGAGTCCAAAGAAGTTATGCTGGCGCAGGACCAAGACTCGTTCTTCAAGCAGTCGCAGTTTTTGAACTTTGGCGACTTGGGTGTGTCGGTCAAGGAGTTTGTCGACTCGTATCAGTCGCAGTCGCAGTCGCACCACAAGATCGAGTCCATATCGGACATGAAGCGGTTTGTCGAGGCGTACCCAGAGTTCCGCAAACTGTCGGGCAATGTGTCCAAGCACGTAACGCTGATCGGCGAATTGTCGCGGCTAGTATCCCAGCGGCATCTTTTGGCCGTGTCCGAACTCGAACAGAGCTTGGCGTGCAACGAGCAGCATGGTACAGACTTGCGGGCATTACGCGCACTGATTGCGAATCCCAAAATCCAACCAGAGAACAAAGTGCGGTGTGTTGTTTTATACGCACTGCGGTACGAGCAAACGCAAGGAAACGCAGTGAACGAGCTCAAGCAGCTGCTGTCTTCAAACGGCGTGGACGCTGATATGGTGTCAATAATCGACGTCATGCTGCGGTATGGCGGGGCGCGCGAGCGGCAAAGCGATATATTCCAAAACGAAAACATATTTTCGCGCGGAAAGAATATATTCAAGGGATTGCAAGGAACAGAAAATGTGTATACGCAGCATACGCCGGCGTTGGCTATAATGCTGGAGGACTTGGTGCGGGGGCGGCAAGGATTGCACTGGCAAGAACGGCTGCCGAATCTTGATCCGAATGCACGGCCGCCGATGCTGGGCAACGAGAACGGGATGTTTAACCAAGACATTGTTGTGTTTGTGGTGGGTGGTGTCACGATGGAAGAAGAAATGGCCGTGGCCAAGCTTAATGCAAAGTTTGTAACGCAGAACGTACGTGTTGTGTTGGGTGGCACGTCTATCCATAACAGTCGGACGTTTATGTCGGAGCTTTCAACAACGTTTTTCCCGTAGCCTTGTAGTACATAACTTTTAGTAACTTGTCCAGCAAGACAAAGTATTATTAACTAATTACTGCTTAGCAATGTTGAAATATTGTAAATTATTATCAACTAGTGTTTCATATAATGTGTGGATTTTTTGGATTAAAGTATAAATTGTCAAAATTTGGCATTTATGAATGTAATCATTGTGCAGACTAAAAGTAGAAAAGAAAGCTAAAACACAGCTAGTTTTCCTGAATAATGATATCCTTTAGCTGAGGCCAGTACCATTTAAGATTTTGGACCACTTTGTCGAATGGCAGTGGGCGGAAAGACTCCAGACACTCTTCGTCATGTTCAACAGCTAGGCGCAGCGTTTCAATCTTTGATGACGACGGCATCGGATAATGCTCCTTTATGTTTGTAAGGAGCTCGGTAGACTCATTTACCACATTAACATCGCGATAATCAATAACCATGTCCAAGTGAACAAGATTAGGGACGTTTTGAACAATGTCGAACAGGTCTTCAAACGGTACCATAAAGCCCAGGCTTAGATGCGTGAGGTAGGGCCAGTAAATACCGAGCATGCTCTCGTCATAGAATGTTGTGCGCATTTCGCAGTGAACATACTTGATGCCATCCGTTTTGTTGAATATCTCATTTGCCAATAGTACGAAATCGTCGATCTCATCAGGGTACTGCTCCTCCACCCAGATCAAAATCAATGTATTTAGGTTTCCAAGCGGTTGCTTGCACAACTGCGAGGCTGCAATAAATGAACCTTCAAAGTGAAGCCATTTAAGTCCGTGACCTATCATGGCCTGCGCTTCATTTTTGGTCAGACTGATGTTTTCCAAAAACAGTCTCTCTAGCTTTGGAAATGACAGGTCAAGGTCATTTGTGTTCATCTCATTTCTAGCTTCTAAATCTTGAATCGTGCCTGTTAGTGACAGATACACCAGATTATTGAACGCAATCGTTTTAGACTCTTTGTCGACACGAAACACGTCCCAGCTAAACGGATGATCATCAAGCATAAACTCTATCGTTCGAAGCGACCAAGGGCATATAGTTGGCAAGTTATAATCAATACTGCACCCGAGTCTTAGGTCAAGGTCGATTAGATTCGGCGCCAATAATGTATACGAAAATGTAGCTGGCATTGAGCAGACAAACTTTGTCAACTGCTTGTCGTATCCAACAGCCAGCTCCACAAACATCTTTTGCATAAACTCGTGGGGATTAACCATCACAACATTAATACTACTGACATTGGGATACTTGTTTATAAAAGCATCAATAGTTGCCTTGATGACAGCATAGCATCGACCCTCTGCCTGATTATCGGATACTGCGTCCATATATTCCAGATCAAACCACTCATTAAAAGGCTCGGTTAACTTGTCATTTCCCGGCAAATCGCTGAACAGCGCTTCAAGGAT
>JANBQV010000109.1:0-46349 GCA_027577495.1 Coemansia sp. RSA 720 | reverse complement strand
GCGTCTACCATCGCTCGATGCAGTAGAGATAGTGCACGTAAGTACAGCACAAATGCTTCCTCGATGGTCAGGTCGCTGGGATCCAAAAATCCGTTTTCTGGATTAGCCAGCGGATCAGTTACAGGCGGTGCGCGAGGCAGCAGACGCCACTTCATGTCGGCCAGATATATCATGGCCAGTGCTTTGTACGCCAGACCTTCCATGCGACGAATCGTCGGATCTTCCTGCGCTGTGCCCTGACTGTGCCTTGACTCGAACGTCTCGGCCAACACAGCGTCCAGCGGATTAAACACGCCATGGATGGTCCGACCTGTTGCCACACGTCTGCTACTAGTGTCATCCACAACGGCCTGTGTGTTTATTGGCCCGTTTGCTGCCTCTGTGCTGATATTGTACTGAGGGGACACAGCGTTGTGCACTGCACGGGCTAGTGCACTCATTTGGCGTGCTACTCCTGGCGCCTGCTGAATGGCTCCGGGTCGCGGCGGATAAAACGCAATGGGCGTGCGAGGCGACGACTCGAACTCATCGGCCAGCACGTTCATCTCGACTGCGCGTTTTTCGATAACCACATACTCGCGCTCAGCCATGGCCTGCTCCTCAGCCAGGCTGTGGCGCCGCTCATGGCGTGACTCTTCGTCGTTCTTAAAGTGGTTACTGATATGTTGGTCTGCGTCGTTCTCAAAATGACCGCCAACACGGGGCTGGCGCTGTACCAGCGGCGATGGCGGATAGAGGGGGTGGGTGACGTCACCAATTGCCACACGATCCATAGCAGCAGTCAGCTGGCGGGTGTCTGTGGGCGGGCTGGCCACACCAGCCGCATTGTCACGAATGTCAGCCGCAGGGCCACGTGCGGTCTGCTGAACATATTGACGATGGTGGCTATAAACAGCTTCTGGGCGCGGACTCGACGCAGCTACTCGCTCAGACGCCTGCGTATCAGCGCTCAAATTACGAGGCGACTGTGACATTGATGACTCTATATGTTGCTGGTCAAGCGCTGGATGAGCAAAAAAGTCATCAAACGACATGCGGTCGTTTGGGTTCATCTTGAGCAGCCGGCGAACCAGGTCCTTAAGCACCGGATCCAACGCCTGTTGTGCATCGACGCCGTCAACAGCACGCCGCTCGTCCGGAAACACAATATTGTCGTTTGTGCGTTCAATAACCCGGGCCAGTTCCACATGGTTACTCGCATGGAACGGCGGTTTGCCAGTCATAATCTCAAACGTGACTGCGCCAATTGACCACAAGTCCGCTTTGGCGTCATACGGCTCGTAATGCAGAATTTCAGGCGCCATGTATAGCGGCGACCCGCACAATGTTTCGGCCAGCGCTGACGACGGCAAATTACGAGCAAATCCAAAATCAGCGACCTTGATCCACGGAACAACGCCACGCGCCTCCGACTCGCCCAGCACGTAGTCGTCGCATGGCGGCTGCAACAATATGTTTTGTGTTTTGATGTCGCGGTGAATAATGTCGCGTGCACGCAAGAACCGCATGGCAGTGCCGAGCTGGTACACAAAGCTGCGGGCAATGTCCATGTTGAGCCCATTAAAGCTGTTGCGCAGCGCCGTGTGTTGCTTGCGCTGGCGCATGTATGCGGCCAAGTCGCCGAGCGTGCAATACTCCATCACCAAATGGATGTGGTTGCGCGACTTTAGACAGTCCAGCAGCTCGACTATCGATGCGTGGCGGACTGTCCGCAGAATGTTAATTTCTGTCTCCAAGTTCTCCAGCAGTCTCCGGGTAAGCGATGACCTCACCACTGATTTTACTGCCACCATCGCACCCGTTCTCTAAAGTTTCAACACATTGCTTAGTAAAAGCTGACAGTTGCATTTTTCCGCAGCCGATACGTACCTTGTTTACGCCCCGGTACACAGTGGCAAACGACCCGCGGCCAATTTGCGCACCTAGCTCGTAGTCGCCAATGACTACGGTTGCGCGCGAACGCTGTGAGACGCTGCTTGACGCATTGTCTGGCATTTATATGCACTCGTATGGTAATTGCAACAAATAAAGTACAAAGAATTGCCCACTTGTAGTCAATTCAGCATGAATCCAGAAAGGCAACACGGTAAATGGAGTTTTATAAAAAGAATGCGTTTGCCAGAAGAAACAGAAAGGCAAAAGGGCAGGTTTCACTTGCACTGCGTGAATCTTTTAATGCTGACACTTGTCGAATCATGTGACATAGAAACGGCTGTATTTTCAAAGCATGCCAAAAAGTGGATGATGACGCAATCAGCTGGGCAAAACTGAGTTCAGTGCTGCTTGCGGGCAGCCGATTTGACCAGCGCCGGTGGCGCCTGAGCAGCCTCGTGCGAAGCCAATTCATGCGGGCAGCGAGAAAGCGGCGACGCGGCGATCATCTTGCGCAAATCATACAGCACGTCGCGGTCATCCGGCCCCAGAAACGTAACTGCCAGTCCTTTCTTTCCCGCACGGCCCGTTCGACCAATCCGATGCGTGTAACTCTCAATGTCTTTGGCCATGTCAAAGTTAACCACCAGCGACACATCTTTGACGTCGATACCACGGCCTGCCACATCGGTGGCCACAAGAACAGCAGCGTCGCCCGTACGCAGCCGCAGCAACGCCTGCTCGCGCTGCTCTTGCGTTTTGCCGCCATGCAGCGTTGCCACCGAATAGTGTGCTCGCGTCAGTGCTGCTCCCAGCAAATCCACGTTCTTTTTGAGATTGGCAAACACAATTATGGGCGGTGTGCTGTCCGATTGGCCCAACAGCGCCAACAGCCGCTGCTTGCGCTTGTCTTCGCCTGCAATAAACTCAACACGCTGCTCGACAGTGTCCACAGCTTTGCCAGCTACGCCAATGGTTACTGTGGCCGGTTTGCGCAGGTACTTGCGTGCCATGCGCTCGACCACCGGCGGCATTGTGGCCGAAAACATTGTAGTCTGCCGGTACTTGAACCGTGCCTCGATGCTGTCGCCCATAACAACATCTTCATCATCGCTGCCATCGTAGTTTTCCGGCTTGACATTCGACACAGGCAGCGCGTCCAGAATAAAGTTCACATCGTCTTCGAATCCCATATCGACCATACGATCTGCCTCGTCCATCACAACATACGTGCACTGGTTGAGCACCAGCACACGCCGGTCAATGCAGTCGCGCAACCGTCCTGGCGTGGCAATAATAATTTCAGCGCCATTACGCAGTGCAAACGACTGTCGCTCAATGTCGTGGCCACCCACAATCGACACACATCTGAATCCGAGCCGCCGGGCAAACTTGTGCGCCTCGGCTTCAATCTGCAGCACCAGTTCGCGCGTCGGCGCCAGAATCAGCGCATACGGGCCGTCCATCATATTGCGCTCATTTAGTCGTGGCTGCGTCATAATAAACGACAGCATCGGAATCAGAAACGACGCTGTTTTACCACTTCCTGTCTCGGCGATTCCGATCAAATCACGGTTCTGGAACCCAATCGGAATCGCCTGCCGCTGAATCGGCGTTGGCTCGCGGTACCCGATATCCTCAACTACGCGCAAAATCTCCTTGGGAATATTGCTCTCGCTCCACGACCTATACGGATGCGGAATTCGTCCGCCCTTGCACGATATGCTAAAGTCTTCCTTGAATATGCGCCAATCACGGTCGCGCATTTCACTCAAGGGCTTGTCGCTCCAATGCCGCTCGTCTGCAAACGCTCCGCGCTTTGCGCCCGCACGCTCGGCCACGCCGCCAAGCTGTGCACGCCCAAACAGCATTGAGCGTGTGTCGTTGCGCCGACTCTGGTACAAATCACTGATATCCTGGGACGTGTCTTCACGAGCGTCCCAGTCGAACATTACACGACGACCGCCTTGCCGCCGCCCTGGTTGCTCGTTCCGCAAACCACTTGTGTATCGTTGCCGAATCGCCTCGCGCTCCAGATCGGTCAATACGCGGTCTCCAGTCCCGTCGGTGCTTTGACGACCAATCACCGAGAATCCTTCAGAAGCCCGTGTAGGCGACTTGCTCCGTGACGATGCACGAGTCCGGTCGTTTGCTCGCCGCCGGGATGATGAGTTGTCGCGGTGGTTTCTTGATCTGTGAGCAGGACTGCGGTTCCTCGATCTGTTTGAGGGGCTGCGGCTACGGTGGCTCCGAGAGTTACTGCGGTCATTTCGGTTCCGTGAATCGCTGCGAGAAGTACTACGACGGTCACTCTGACCCCGCCTCAAAGTATCGGTATGTGAACCAACTTGGCCCGCTCTTAGCTCCCGTACCTCTGCTTCCCGATGGCTCCGCATCTCATCCGCTTCCCGCTGCTTCCGCTCAAGCGCCATTTGTGCTCTTTGTGCCTTGGACAGAAACACCGGCCGCTCTGGCTCTGCCTTTTGCCGCTTTATCCGCAACGCATCTTCTACTGACAACGGGCCCGGTCTGTTGTTTCCACTCGACGACATTATATATTGCTATTACAATAGAATACAAAATTAATAATTATAGCAAATGTATTTGATTTTTAAACAATAGCAGTTATAAACGCAAAGTATGGGTTACGAATAAATGCATGTGATATCTCTTGACAGAGCCAGGAACACTAAATAACTGAAATTGGAAACCACTACAGAAATGAATTTTTGAAAACAGAAAAATGGAAAATCTTTACTCGACAGTGACCGACTTTGCCAGGTTACGCGGGAAGTCAACATCCACGCCGTTGAGAGTGGCCATGTGGTATGACAACAGCTGCAACGGAATGATAGCCAAAATGCCCTGCAAGCAATCAACCGTATGCGGAATGCGGATGGTGCGGCTGACAGCATCGTCAATGTTGGCGTCACCGGCGTCGCAGATGATGATTGGGTTACCCTTGCGCGCCTGAACCTGCTGCAACGCGCTCTGCACTTTGGGATAGTACGCATCCTTGGTCATGATGATCACAATTGGAATGTTCTCGTCGATCAGCGCCAGCGGTCCGTGCTTCAGCTCACCCGCCATAATGCCCTCGCAATGGATGTACGACAGCTCCTTGATCTTCAGCGCTCCCTCCAAGCACGTTGCGCTCTGGAACCCACGGCTCAGCACCAACATGCTCTTCTCGTGGCACAGCGTCTTGGACAGCTCCTTGATGCTCTCGTCGCTCTCCAGAACCTGCTTGACCAGGTTGGGCAGCTCACGCAGCCCGTTGATGATCTCGCGCCGCCGCTCGGTCATCGAGATACGGTCCTCGCCCAGCTGCAACGCCATCATCACAAGAGCCAGATACTGCGACGTGTACGCCTTGGTGCTGGCCACGCCAATCTCCGGACCAGCATTGATGTGTACACCGCAGTGCGTCTCGCGCGAAATCGACGAGCCCACAGTGTTGGTCACTCCCACACACAGAGCGCCGCGCTCCAGGCAGTAGCGCAGCGCCAAAATGGTGTCGGCGGTCTCGCCAGACTGCGACACAAAGACACACACGTCGTCGCGGAAGATTGGCGACTTGCGGTCCAGGAACTCGGACGACAGCTCGACAGCGACAGGAATCTCGGTCAGCTCTTCAAAGATGGCACGTGTGGCCAGGCAGCTGTTGTAGCTGGTACCGCAGGCCGTAAACACAATACGACGGCAGCGACGGATCGACGCCAGGTAGTTGCGCAGACCGCCCAGCACAACTGTGTGCTTGTTAAAGTCCACACGGCCACGGATGGTGTTGACCACAGACTCAGGCTGCTCGTAGATCTCCTTGAGCATAAAGTGCGGGAAGTTGCCCTTCATGATGGCGGCCAGCTCCATCTCCAGGGTCTTGATCGAGCGGATCGACGATAGGCCGTCGTCACGCCGCAGGCGGTAGATATGCAGGTCGCCCGAGCTACTGATATGAGCCATGTCGTCATCCTCGAGATACAGCACGCGCCGGGTGTGCTCAACAATCGCCGATGGATCCGACGCAAGGAAGAACTCGAGCGGCTGGTTGGAGCCATCTGCGCGCGTAAACTTCCGCGACTGAGCGCGCTTGGCGTACGCTGGCGCCTTCTCCTCGTTGAGCGAGGTGGTGGCCACGCTGTTGGAGATCTCCTCGACGTCGACAAAGTCGACCGCCAGGTTCTCCGACGTCTTGATGCCAATCAGCAGCGGTGATCCACGGCGTGCGGCCACAATCTCGCCAGGAAAGTGCACGCTCTTGAACAGGAACGCAAATGCGCCCTCGAGCTCCTTGACCACAGCCTTGGTCAGGTCCTGGAAGCTGATATGCTGGCCGCGCTGCGAGTCGTACACGTACTTTAGCAGCTTGGCCACAATTTCGGTATCGGTCTCGGTCTCAAAGTCGTAGCCCTTGTTGGCCAGCAGCGTGCGCAGCTCCTTGTAGTTGGTGATGATGCCGTTATGCACAATGGTAAACTCGTTGTTGGCATCTGAGCGATGCGGGTGAGCGTTGACCTGCGCCGGCTGACCGTGAGTGGCCCACCGCGTGTGCGAGATCGACGTCTGCGTCATGCTTGTCTTGGTCCAGTCCAGGTCGGTCTCGTCCACCAGCGCACGCAGCGCTGAGACCTTGCCGACCTGCTTAATAATCACAGTCTCGTTCTTCTCCTCGCCGTCGATGGCCATACCGGCAGAGTCGTAGCCGCGGTACTCGAGCCGAGCCAGGCCGTTGAGCAGGGTGTCGGAGACATAGCGACGGTCCTTTTCAACAAAGTACGACAGATACGCAAAGATTCCGCACATGATGGGTTAACAAAAATAGCTCGTGTCTAAAAATGCAGATGAAAGCAGCAGTTAGCAACAGTACAACAGAGCATAAAAGAAAATAAGGCGGTGAGGTCCAAGAGGCAGGAACATAAAGTGGGGGTTTTATATGCCATGTCTGGGCCGGAGGAGGGTGGCTGACCGGTTGGGCCTGGTGTGAGAAAGGCACAAGTCGCACGATCCATCTGCTGAGAAGCATTCTCCAGAGCCACGTGCGGCGCTGAAAATGAGATAAGACTGCTACTTGATGTCCGAGTATAGCGTGCACGCTGACGTCGACAGATGGGCCATGCTATAGTGCCCATGGGCAAATCAGCAAAAGCGTGGCTTCTTACCTTGTATTCGAAAGAAAAATGTGTGAATAAAAAGAATGGAATGTAATGGAGTGGAGCAGAGAGGTTCCCCAGCAGCGCTTTGGCGGTCCCCTCTTTTAAAGGCGTTTTACCTGAACTGGGCAACACGTGTGGCCAAGAGCAGCAGCAAAGCATCAGTGCTGATTGGCCAATAAATCCTCCGTTTTAAAAGGTCTCACGACAAAATAATAATCTATTTTAGGAACAACTAAAAAGTTCCGTAAATTATTCGGCTTCCAGGAGCTCAGCCTCCATCCGCTCAATTATTTCAGACGCCTTGGAGCCGTTGGTGAACTTTATCCGCACGGCGCGGTTGGTGCCGATGCGTCTGTTGGGGCCGCCGGCCAGCTCCTGGTTCACAACGGCGTTGAGGTACTCTGACGACTCTTGGATAATCTGGCGCACCTGATACTACACAAACTGACGAGAATGCGGATTTAGCACCACGTTGGCCACAAAAAAAAGTAAAAACATCAAGACTTACCGGCTTGACAGAGTCAGTCCGCCTGTCTGGCATCGTCACTTTGTAGCAGCAAACGACCGACTTTAGATTAAACGACACGAGCACCTACAAAGCGAACGGGAAATATTTTTAGCACTCGGATTATGTTGTTCCAAAAATACACACACTTGTCCATACATTTGTAATCTCCCAATACTGTAGCGACAGCTGGCGCACAGGCAGGTCGTCTGATGCCATATGGTCTTCCAGAATGCGCGTAATCTGGCCTTGCAGCATCTCCATTTTCTTAAGCTGCGCTTTTTCGTCAGCGACTACTTTACGAGGGCCAATGCGCACCAGTTCATCGGTCTGTGGCACTCCGTTAATCTGGCGGTCCAAGCGTTTCGTCTCGCGCTTGCGCAAGCGCCCAGTAAAGTACTTTTGGAACTTGCCTGGGATTTCAAAGTGATCAATCACAAACTGTTTCTCCCAAATGTTCTGCTTGAGATCTTCCAGCCGGCCCCGTGTCTTTTTATTGTCGACGATCTGCTGAGGCCGATGCTTGCACACAACGCTGCTAGTGTGAAGCTGGCGCTGCACTTGGACTGTTGTCCGCGCTATCCGGTTGACAAAGCAAGACATGGTTATAAATTATTGCAGCTGATTCTTGGGATTTTCCCTTGGTGCGTGATTTAGCGAGTAGGCGTATCAAATCAGCTAGAGAGTTATGGAGAATGCTGCCCGTGCTGAGTTTCTTTTTCCACATTCTCCTTTAATTTGCATTTACAAATGTCGCTCGTGCTGTCGGGCCAGGGCGAAAAGACATCGCCCGTGCTTCGCGTTGCCCGCAAGTACAGCGCGTATCTCAGCTACCCGCTAGCAATATGCGGACTGTTCTGGCTGCTTGTGCTTCCGCTGAGCAGTTTTTCGCGGCGCGCGTACTTTTCAGAAAATGCAATGATGCCTGGGCAAGTGTACACGACGTTTGGAACGCGTAGCCATATGGACGCGATGGACCGTGTTGATGCGGAGCTAAAGACCAAAGACCGAGCACACGCTGTTGAAGCGGTGTTTGCTAGCATTGGTCTGGACACTGAGACGCAAGCGTTTACGTACAGCAAAGTGCCTCGGATCGGTAAACATACAGGCACCAATGTGCACGGCATTCTGCGGGCACCACGTAGCGACTCTGTTGAAGCCTTGGTTATTGCTGCATCGTGGACCACAGCCAGCAATGCAAGCAACGTTAATGCAGTGCGGCTAATGGCTGGACTGGCGCAGTACGCCAGCGAACAAGTATACTGGGCCCGCGACATTGTGTTTGTAGTAACAGACTCTGGCGAGCAAGGAATCGAAGAGTGGCTGCGTGCATACCAGGGACTATCGACCACATCTCCTCTGTTTGTGCGCAGCGGAATTATCCAAGCAGCGCTGAGCTTGGAGCTGCCGCCTGCCAAACGGTACACAGGACTGGGCTTGTACTTTGAAGGCAAGGGCGGTCAACTGGCCAATCTGGATTACGTAAACATGGTGCAATATGTGTCGCGGCTTGAGCGCATGCCTGCGTACTTGCACGGCATGAAAGACGTGCCACGGCGTGCTCATTGGTGGACAAAGTACACATCGGCCACACAACTGTTGCTACGCCAAGTGCGCGCCCAGGCGTTTGGATCGTCCACAGGAATCCATGCACCGTTCTTACGGTACCGCATTGATGCGATAACGTTGGCCGGACTGCCACAATCTGACGACCCTGTGTCTGCGGTGTTTGCGCACGGACTGTTTACCGACGCCGACGTGCCTGCCGCACCCATGCTGCGCCCAATCGGCCGCACCATCGAAGCATCGTTCCGCAGCCTGAACAACTTGCTGGAACATTTCCACCAGTCGTTCTTTTTCTACATGCTGCCGGCAAACCAGCGGTACGTGTCGATTGGCGACTATATTCCGGCGGCCGGTCTGATGATTGGCAGTTTGTTGTTGCAAGCCATGCATTTGTGGTGGATGCAGGGTCCCGATGAGCTAAGGTCGGATAGCCCGCACACACGCATTGCGAGGATCAATGCGTACTATGCGTTGCTGCGCACGACGTTGCCCAGTTCTGTGGGCATCATATTGCGCGTACATGCGCTGGGCCTGGTGCTGTTGCTAATCCCTCAGCTCATTGCGTCATCTGTGCTGACTGACACTACGACCACAGCGTATTTGTTTACAATGGCATTGGCTTCGATATCCATGGTCCTGCACACATCCGACATTTACTGGACCCGTGGCATCGAGTGGCGGCAGCTCAAATCAATTGTCTCAGTGTACCTGGCGGTAATTGTTGCATGTCTGTCGGTGATGAACTTTAGTCTAGCCGTTGCGCTGTTTGTAGTGGCCGGGCTGCCGCTGGTGTTTACTCGAGTGTGTCGAGTAGATACTCGCATACGCAGAGCATCGGGCGTACTTTTGCTGATGGCCGTGTCGCCTGTGTGCATGATGACGCTGGGCATGCATGTGCTTGGATGCACTTCAAATCCGTTCCGAGTGTTTTTGGCCGACTTTTACAGTTTTGGCAGCCTGGTGTACCCACTCGTGTGTCTGGTGTACTGGCCAGTCAACCTCTTGTGCATGATTATGGTGTTGATCCAGTAGTTTTTAATCCGAATATATGCTATACTAGAGATACTAAGCTTCTTTAGAGCCTAGTTTACTACATGCACAAAATAAAACAATTATACTACTTTATGATCCGGAATGGATGCGCCTCTGTGGTGAACACGTATTCATCCAAAGGCAATACAGTTGACGGACTGAACAACAAATACAAGTACTTTAGCGTTTCGGCCAAAAAGAACGACTCCATCGAGTCTTCCAGGTTGCTCGTCATGTTTGTTTGCAACACATTGACCAGCGCCGCATATCCGTGCTCGACGCGTGCGTACCGCTCGATGGATTCGAATATCTGCCACCCCCAGTCCTGGTACTTTTGGTCACCCGTAACCCGGTACAGCACAAACAAACTCTCGATGGTCTCAGGCCGCAGCATGTACCGTGGATCGTTAGCCGAGATTCCCAGTGCGCTGTCTTCGATAAAATACACGCGCTCGGGACCCAGTCCAGTGGCAGTCATATTGTATGCGACAAAACACGTGTGAGCCAGCTCTTCCGCCAACGTCAGATCTTGCGGACGGTCCAGCACCTGCGCACCTAGAGCCAACAGTCCCGGATAAAAGCACGCCAGATGCTCCATCTCGCGCACCAAACGCCCATTATTAGCCGTGCGGCCAACAAACGCCAAATTGCTCTTGGTGCGGCCGACCAGCATACTTGTAACTGCGTCGACCGATGCTATATAGCGTGTCCGGTACTTGATGTCGCCGTGCATAATGTATTGCTTCAACATGTACTCATAGAAGCTGTCAGCCATTGCCCCCACCGTGTACTCTGTCCACTTTGCGTACTGGCCGGTCAGCACGCTAATATACATGGGATACAATCCCGCATGTGTGCGGTTACCTGCTTCCAGCACATCGCTCACCCGTTCGGCCATGTCCCAAAACTCGCGCTTGCCCGATATTTGCGCCAGCTGCTTAAACTCCAATTGTATCGTGCCGGCCTCTGCCAACGAGGCCATGCCTGCGCCGCTCGATTTCGGGCTGTTGACGTCGAGCTGCGAGTACGGCAGCCCTGTCGGCGTGTCAAAGGCTCGGGCTAATGTACGACCCACTTCTTCGGCTTTCTGCAAGAGCAATGGATCGTGGTCCAGCTCGTATGCGCCCAGCAGTCCGCCCAGCGCTCGAATGGTCATTTCAAACACTGATATCGCGACCCCGTGCGGCGACCGTGTAAAGTCAATGTTGCGAACATGGGCTTTGGCCTCGGCATACTCGGTGTGCAGTTCCATGAGCTTGAGCGAGTCGAGGGCATCAAGCAAACTAATGGACCAGTTGCCCCACCGAATATTGCCGCTCTGTGTCAATGGCTGCAGCTCGTCGAGGCCAAACGCATGAGTCTGGTACCCGCGCCATGCGTGTTTCATAGCTGCCCGAACCGCCGCTTGTCGTCGTTGCTGTTCTGGCGAGTGCTCATTTGGTTGCTGTGGCGAATGCACGTTAGATTGCTGTGGCGAATGCACGTTAGATTGCTGTGTCCAAGTGCGACCCAGCGCGCCGTACACCGACAGCAGATACAGGCCGCCCAGCAGCCCGCCTAGCATAAAAAACACAGTTCGCAGTGAAATTCTCATTTGACATAAAGGGGAAAACGCTGCAATTTTCTGATAAAACGAAAAGAAGGCGACAAAGAGAAAAAAGAAATCTTTAAAGGCGCTCGTAGTTTGCTGGGCTTTCAATGGGCGCTATTGCGCGGAAATGGGCAGACCAGATGGTCCACTGCAGCTTGGCCAGCAACTGGTTGCGCAGCTCGACCATCGACCGGCGCTCGGCAGCATTGGCAGGCTTCATTGGTGCTTTGGCCAGCCATGCCAGCACAGGCTGCAGAGCCCGTGCGTACTGGTGACGCGCCATGTGCAATGGCGCAGTGGCCATGACAACCGACACATCGTCGGCAGCAATGGCCCACTGGCGCAGCTCAGCAACAGCACGCTCGTACTCTTGCACGGTCTGCTCAGGCACATCTGTTTCGTCATTATCGCTGCCATCGACCTCAACGTAGTCGGCACATGTCTCTGACGCAGTGGCGGGGACCGGGCCATGTGTCAGAGCAGCCAGAGCGCGGCACTTTGTGGTCAAAGCGGCAATCAGCTGCGTACGGGCAAGCTCGGCCTGCTTCTTCAGAGTCTTTTCGTCGTCGGTCTCAGCCTTTTCGTAAAGACGCGCTGTCAAAGCCTGGGTGCGCGTCAGCTCGATCACCGAATCAGCAATGCCAATAGCCCGGCGCGCCAAAGCTGCAGTCAAGCACGCAGCCTCGCTCCATGGCAGGGCAGAGCTTGTGGCATCCAGGGCGCTCAGCTGGGCTGCCAGCACTTCGGCACGCTGCTCGTCGCTGCTGTTGGCCAAAAGATCGGTAACCAGACGCGTACGCACTCCGTCGTCGCGAGACTTCTTGACCCAGTCAACACGCACACGGCGCAACGCCTCGTCCAGTTCGCGCTGGTCCTGCTCCTCTTTGCTCTCTGGCTTGTCAACCTTGGGCGTCGCAGGTTTGCTTTCTTCGGGCTTCTTGATGCTCTTTGCCGGCACAACGTACTCAAAGTCAAAGCTGGCGGTGTGTTTGCTCATAGTCAACTTGCCCACAAGAACGTCACCAGGCGCTGCTTCACTCGGCACAGCGGCGCCAATTGTGTCGATAAACAGCGGAACGCGGCTGCCCTTGGCAATGAATCCACCGCGGTACACAGCCGCAGAGGAATCGACAGTGGAAGTGAAGATGGAGGCCATGTCGAACTTTGTGGTGAGCTTTACTGGCGACTTTAGCACGACATCGACCAGCAGCGGAATGTCCTTGAGCGCCTCGAGATCTTTGGCCGAGCGGTGGCGAATCTGCACCCGCACCAGGCTCTCGCCGCACTGCTTGATAAGCAGGGGACTCGTGTAGCTGATCTGCGACACCTGGTGGCGCTTGTTGGCGTCAAAGATGGCCAGCGCAAAGTTGTCGGCCCAGTTTTCGTAGATTTGCGTATCAACGGCTGGCATGTGCAGGCTCAGCTGAGTCGAATCTCGCGTGGTCTCCAGGCGGTAGTCCAGTTCTAGTTTGTACAGGGCAGAGCCAGTAGCCAGATGCGTGTCGCGCTCAGCGCCCATGGGCGAAATAACAGCCTCGTGCGGACGCAGTGTCTTCCGGGCCTTGGTCAGCATAATAGAAGGGCTGACGTCATACTCGGGGCGCACAGGCGCCATAAAGTCAACGCGGGCAACAGCGTTGCTTCCATGCACAGTGATGCCAGAGCGCAGCGGGCCGCCGTCAGCCAGCGCACCGCCGCCGTTGGCCGGAACAATGCCGTTGAACTCGACACGAACATCAATGTCGTGAGCACCCAGCTGGTTCCAGAACTGCGCCAGACAAACTTCAAGCGTGGCGCCGCCAATGACGTCCATAGACTTTGTCCCTTTCTGCTCAGCGCAACCGCCGCCCGCAGCATACGACTTGTGGCCAATGCTGACCCGCTCGCGCATATAGAACTTGCGGAAGCGCGTAGCTGGCTCCAGCTGCATGCAGTGCAGGTAGAATAAGGCAGGCGATGACTCGAGCGCAGCAGCATTGGATGCGCGCAGCACGATGTGGGCGCGAGTGGCACCAGGCGGCACCGCCACAAAGCGACGCACAATCTCAGTGGGGCGGAACTGCAGGGTGCCCAGATCAACGCAGGCTGATGCGTCCACATGCAGGGGCTTGGTCACGGTGACAGGGATGCTAAACACCGGCCCACGGTCCACATCAGTCGAATCGTATGCATCGATCGAAGCTGTGTGCAGGCGACCAGCCTGGAGCTTTGTAGCGTCAACACGAGCGGCAAACTTGTTGCCCTGGCTGGCTACGTACAGAGCATCGGGCACAGACACCCACGACTCTGTCGCCACCAGCAACAAACGCTGCTCAAAGTCAAACTGCGCCTGAGACTCTTGGCGGCCACTTTCGCCGTCGGCATCGTGCTCCAAACGTGCTTTCTCGCTGGTCGGAAACACCGGCACAACGCCAATGTTGAAGAAGCGCGCATGAGCGGACTCCTCGGCATTGCGCAGGTAGATACCACGAGCACGCCGTGAGTCATCGACATGCGTAAGCCAGCTCACTTGCTCGGCAGCACGTGCAGCATAGCGCTTGAGGAACTGCCACGCAGAGTCGGTCTGCACCAGACCAGCGCTGTGCAGCTCGCCGATTGGCTTGGCAGTGGACACAATGGCGTTCTTGACTCGGTATGGGCTGAGCGATGCACCGCCCATTTCTTGCTTCCACGCCGACACCAGCAGTGCAGCCACGCCGCACAAGTTTGGCGAGCTCATGCTGGTGCCGTTGCGCAGACACAGCCGCTCCTTGCAGTACGCAGGGAAGCTGGTGATGGCGCTGCCTGGCGCGTACACGTCAACACCGCGAGCACCGTCGGGCGTTGGACCGCGCGAGCTCCACGTAAACACAGTATCGCCGACAGTCTCGTACATTGCGTATTCGGCCAGCATTTGGTCGTAGCCGACATGTGCGCCGACGCCAATGAAGCCATCGCTGGTGCCGCCAGGCGACCCTGTGCTGGACAGCGCAGGGCCCTCATTTCCGGCCGACGACACAAACACGCAGCCATGGCGGCGGACCACCTCCTGCGCAACCGTCTGCACCCATTGGCCAACGTTAGGCGTGGATGACGGCTCGCCGTAGCTCATGTTCGCCACGTCAGCGCCGTACTCGACAATGGCGTTGACTGCACGAGTCAGCCCGACGCCGGTCTCCATTGATCCCACACGGTGATCACCGATCATCAGCGACAGCAGCTGAGCGCCCGGAGCCACACCGTCGTTCTGCGGCTCATCCGGGTGGTGAGCCGCCAGGATCCCTGCCACGTGCGTAGAGTGGGACCCCGCGCATGTGACGATGCTCAGGGTGCGCCCCTCGTCGTAAAAGTTGAGCGTGTAGTAGAACAGCTGCCGCTTGCACAGCTCGCCCACATCACCTGTGTGCTTGTACGCACCTAGTGCTGCTGCTGCACTCAGGTCACCGCTCTCGTCGACGTCAATGGCAGCACGCCACTGCTCGCCGTCGTGGAACACGACACAGTCCAGAAGCGGTCCAATGTCCGTATATGCGTTGTTGAGCGTCTTTAGCACGTCCACCTGCGCATCCAGTTCTTCGGTCAAGTTCTTGCTGGTTTCGGAGTCTTTGGTCAGGTTCTTGCTCGTGTCAGAGTCTTTGGTCAGGTTCTTGCTCGTGTCAGAGTCTTTGGTCAAGTTCTTGCTCGTGTCAGAGTCTTTAGAAACTTTGGTTGCACCCTTGTCCCCACTCTTCTTGGCCAGCACAGCGTCAGTCAGTTGCTGAGCGCTCTTGCAGAAACGCTGGCTGCGTTCTGCCGATACGCTCATCCACACATCGCTTGGAACCAGTCTGGACAGTCGCTTGGCGCCCACACGCCACTCGCCCGTCGGGTTCTTCCATGCTGCGTTCAGCCGCAGCGTACGACCGCTCACGCCCTTCAGAGTCAGCTCATCTGCATGCACCACGTCACTCAGCTCCACATCGCCCGACCCCGTGCAATCAATGTAATCAACGACCTTGCGCTTGCCGTCGCTCGTCACTTGCAGTCCTTTGGCTCCCGGGTCGATCCCCGTATCCAGCACCGCTGCCACTACACCACGCCCATCGTACTGTGGATACTTGCGCACAAACTCCGCTGCCTGCGTCTCGCCCCGCGGCATCAGCCCATGCGTCGGAAACTCCTGTCTCGGTGTGCTAGTTCTGTTCGCCATAATAATAATTCTTTGAAATTCAATAAAGAGAAAGAGAAAGGAATGAAAGGGCGCTTTTTATTTTGCGCTGCAAAAGAAACTTTGGGTTTGAGTTTGTCTGTGCGCATTGCATCGCTCCTTCCAATTTCCCTTGCCGATATGCGGATTTCCCAGCAGCCAAGACAGGTCACTGATGCAGATCTCGTGCTGGGAATGAATAACCTCAACAATCGTCATGCTTTTGGGAGGAAGAAAGGCCAATATATTGAAATCTACACTTGGTCAAAAAAAGAAAAAGAAACTCCCCTCGTTTAGTCACGCCAAAGACCGAATCATCTCAACATGCCATGCCAACGCCTGGCATCCGCTTTGTGTCCTCCGACCCGCCAAACAGCGACTCCTCGTCCAACGCTGCGCTGACCTGCGACATGAGCGCCTTGAGCTTCTCCGGCTACACCAAACCACAATCAGCAAAATATAAAAATGCATGCACCGCATATATGAAAAACTCTACGCATGGCGCAATTGGAGATTATCACTTACGTCTTTGGCCGGCGGAAGCCCGCCATCTTGAACCGTATTCATTCCGAGATGCCCCGTATGCTACAAACAAACCTTATGAGTCCCTTTCTGCCGCAAATCCCATAAACACTATGCAGCTTTGACTTACCACAAAGTTGCTGGGCGCTCCAATCATCGCCTTGTTGACCCGCCGGCTCCGAATCCTGTCAAAGTCATCCACCTCGCCAAAACACGATGAAAACAGTCCCATCAATGCGTCAATATGTCGTTAGTGCGTTATAACCACGAACCGTAAAATACAAAAACTGCCAAAAGTAAAAAGAAGAAAAGCCCCGTCCGCCTCGACAGGTTTTCAAAGGAAAGAGGTTCTTTTGGGGTGGATAAGAAATAAGGGACTGGGAAAATGCAAATACAAAAAGGTAAGAATAAAAAGGTAAAGAAAGAGTAGTTTTTCAAAGAGCAACGGAAAACAAGAAAAAAGGGAAAAGGGATGCTGAGTCCTTATTGGTTCAAAGAAAATATCACGGCCCGCGCCTCCCAAACTTCTATAAACACCGCGTGTTAAAAGCCTAGACTGGTATCAATTTAATACATGCTGCCTGGGCTGTACTTTATTATTCGCTTCTGTAAACGGGATAACAACCGAGTTTGGACATGCAGATGTATGCGCCGCTTGTATTATCTCGGCTCTAGTTTTGTTTTCGGCAAATGCCGGCTTGGTATACAGGTTCTTTTTGATCTGAACAATCAGCGGCGCTGTGCTTTTGTAATATGTTTACGTTCCTGTGTATGGTCCAGAATGCCACGCATTCCCCTGGTATCTTAATAAAGAAATAAAAAGGCTTTGTTTTGGGTTTGAAAATTACCAATACTTTTCGAAAACTAAATAGTAAAAAAGGGATCAGCAGCTAGAGAAATATAAACAAGGTCATGACGCTGTTAATCATAACAACCAGCAAAAAGGATGCCACCTGCCAGAATTGAACTGACGGCCTCTCCCTTACGAGGGGAGCGCTCTGCCCCTGAGCTAAGGAGGCTCTGATTAAAGCTAAATACGCTTTTTCAGTGTTTACAGAATGTCCTTAGCATCGTTTATAAAACTTTACATTTTTACCAACGTTTTTGGCTGTAATTTGTAGCCGAACCAACGTTGTTTATTGAACCGCACACTTTATGAGCTCAATATAGCTGCCCTATATTCGTAGCTCTTATGTTATATATTGTTTATTCATGTAGATCGACTATTCCAAGCAAATATATTCGCTGGTATTGCAGGAGCATCAGTCAAATATGCACCACAGTTGGTGTTGTATGATCATGTGAATTAAGCCACATGTCACATGTATCATACATATCACATATTGTATAAGGTTTTTCTCATGTCAGCAATGTTCTGACCACACATATAAGGACATGTTGTCCTGTAGTATTTTCATAGGAAAACTAACTTATTAAAGTAAAGAATATTTTATTATATTACAGTAAAACATATTGACACAAATTTCAAATCTTTCTTATAAATTACATTGTTATTCAAATGTTCTGAAGTTTTCATCATGACTGTTCATGTTGTTGATGCTATTTCTGCAATTTGGTATTTGTAGCACATTCATAGTTTCACAAACACACATTCCTAATTAAATAAATACCGATGGCACCACATGGACATCTAATCCTGTATGACTGGCGATTTCATAAATGAACGCCATTGTTAGCTGCTCAGGCGTTATGCTTTACCCTGTTGCTACCCAACAGCTGCTGTCCGCGCCTTGGGCCCTCGGGGGTTTAATTTATGAGTTGAGCCGGCTAAGGCTCCCGCAAGATTGCAACGCTGTTTAGACTTCAAATAGCAGTCATAACGTTAGTAAGAATAAAAATATTTATAAACAATGCTAAGGACATTCTGTAAACACTGAAAAAAGCGTATTTAGCTTTAATCAGAGCCTCCTTAGCTCAGGGGCAGAGCGCTCCCCTCGTAAGGGAGAGGCCGTCAGTTCAATTCTGGCAGGTGGCATCCTTTTTGCTGGTCTATTTTGCAGCTTGCGGTGCTCAAAATAGTCTAGCGTTAGTTTTTGTTGTTATTATTAGTTGCTGGTTATAGATCAAAAGTCAAAAGAAAAAAGTGATATTGCTTACTCGAGACCCATTTGGTTGTACATTTGGTCGAGCTTTTCCTGGTTACGCTCGCGAATATCCGTGCGCTTGAGTTTCTGCGCGGGAGTAAGCATATTGTTCTCTGGAGCCCACAATGTATCGTCGATCTGAATGGCGGCCAGAGTTTCCTGCTTGCTCAGACCATTTTGCTTGGCCACATGCTGGAGGTCGGCCAGGACAGCGTGGATAAACGCCTTGTCGCTGGCAATCTCGCTTGGGTTGTTGTAGTGGATGCCAGCGTTGTCGGCCATTTGGGCAATCTGGTTCTCGTCAATGTTGACGATTGCACAGGGCTGCGACATGCGCGAATCGGCAAACACACAAATGTTGTGGATGTACAGCGAGTTCTTGTATGTCGACTCGAGAGCCTCGAGCGCAATGTACTCGCCGCTAGCAAGCTTGATGAGGTTCTTCTTGCGGTCAATGATGCTCAGCTGGCCCTGGGGGGTCCACTCGCCAATGTCGCCAGTCTTGAGCCATCCGTCTTCGGTAATTGTCTCACGCGTAAGCTCGTCGTTGTCCAGGTATCCCTTAAAGACCGATGGACCGCGCACCCAGATCTCGCCCTTGCCGTTCTTGGCAAAGTACTTGGCCTCGGGCACATCGACCAGCTTCATCTCGACCGACGGGCACGGAGCGCCGACATTGTTGAACGTCGGGTCGTCGGGCAGCTGCACCGACAGTAGACCCGATGCCTCGGTCATGCCAAAGCCCTGGATCATCGGACACAGGGCGGCGTTCATCAGCCTCTGCACGTTGCGATTGATCGGAGCACCGCCTGTGATGACAAACTTGAGGCGACCGCCTGTTGCGTCGCGCGTCTTCTTGAACACAATGTTGTCCATAAAGTTGTGCGGCAGGTTGTGGCTACGCAGAGCATTCTTCAGCTCGACGGCGTTGTAGAACAGCTTGCGCACCAGCCAGCTGCTCTTGTTCACCTGCTTCAGCATGCCAGCGCGAATGGTGTTCCACACCTGTGGCACGCCCATCATCACCATTGGACGCAGCTCTTTGATGTCGCCCTGGCACTCGCGCACGCTCTCATCGGTCAGCGTACGCGGCGTGCCGTAGCCAATGCGGATACCAGACTGCATGCAGTATGTGTCGACAAAGAACGCCAGCACATGCGACAGCGGCAGATACGAGAGGATGATGTCGTGCTTGTAGTCGATAAACGGCGCAATGAACTTATGGATGCCGCCGGCCACTGCCATCACGCCCTGATGGCCGATAAGCACGCCCTTGGGCTTGCCCGTACTGCCGCTGGTGTACATGACAAGCGCCAGGTCCTGTGCATCGGGTATCACACGGTCAATCGGGTTGGCCTTGCCCAGCGCACACACCTCGTCCATCGTATGCACGCTAAACTTGGCCTTGACCTTCTCAATCGCTTCGGCGCAGCCATCAGGCATGCCATACGCATCCTGAAAGTACATCACATGCTTGACAGTCTCGATCTCGCCCATAATGCGCGCCAAAATGGGCATCTGGTCGGCCTTGAGGAAGGCCACCTCGACCTTTGCTTGGTTCATTGCGTGCAGTAATCCGCTCTCTCCCAGCGTATCGTACGCAGTAACCACCTGCATTGACTGAGAAAACGCCCCAAATGCACACAGCTGCCATTCGCGCGAGGTCGGCGCGTAAATAGCCACGCGACCCTTGGGCTCAACACCGAGCTTGCGGAACCCTGCGCCCAGCTGTGTGGTCGTTTCGACAATGTCGTTGTAGGTCATCCAGGTGTACGGGCCGAGCTTAAAGTAGCTCCAGTTCTTGGTCACGGTCTCCATCTTGCCATTGACCTTGTGCTGCACCTGCTTCTCCTCCGACACCGTGCCCAGCACCTCGCGCTTGCCCAGGACCTCGGCATCAGGACGCGTCTTCTGGCCTTCCAGCAGAGCCGCGTAGATATTGGTAATATCAGGGTCGGCTCTGTCCACCAGCTTGTCAACCGACGTGTGGAAGCGCCGTGTCGGCGTCTCGCCGTCGCCACCGCTCTGCGGAACAACTTTCGAATAAAGAATGGTCATTTAATATAAAGCAAATTACAGTAATAATAATTGGTCACACGGAAAAAGTGGGGAAAAAAAGAAGAAATGGTGGGAATCAGAACACGCGCTTTTTATTCCGTATGCAGAGATTGTGGAAGATGCTCATTAGAACGCCAGAGCCGAGCCAGCATTGTCTTAAACATGTTTTGACGACTTTTCGACGCCTCCACGTGCTGGGCGCTGGGAAGCTCAGAGTCCATTGGTGTGAGCGACACAAATAAAGCCAGTGGCACCAGCCACACGCCAAAGAACATAAACGTACACACTTGGTCGAATGGAAAGCTCAGGTGTCGAATAAAGTAGAAGAACCACATAAAGTGGGTGCCCACTGCCAGCACGCAGCTGCCTAGGAACGTCGCACTGCCCAGGCTGACCAGCGGGAACTGCTCCAAGTTCAGCGCATATGCATGGTTGGCTGCCGCCGATACGCATATTCGCCACACACTCAGTCCGTCCAGCAGCGCCAGCACATGCACTGCGTCCACCGCCCACACTGCGTACTGAATGAGCTGCCGAGTCTGCCGCGGATACTCTTCGACCCACTCGGAAATAACGTACAGCCCACAGGCCAGCGAAAACACCACAAAGGCCAGCCCCAGCAGCCACCCTGCGCCAGCAAGCACGCTCAAAACGGTCATTCCGCCTCTAGATTCAAATGTTTATATAGCGTATAAAAAGGAATAAAAATTGTAAAACAGAAAGAATGATCGAAATCATAGCTTTTCGATCTGAGCGCTTGCAGCTCCGGCCAGCTCGGTCCAGCCCGGGAGATACACAAACAAGTTGTCTTTGTACTCAGCCTCTGCCAGCAGACTGGCCGCCATCTGAGCCCGAGTGCCCCGCATGCAGTGCACAGCTACGCCCGTTTGCGAGTCATTTGCTGGTAGCTTGAACCCATACTTTGCCTCAAACTCGCTCGGCGTGAGCTGAAGTGCCTGCCCCAGCTCCTGCACCGGCACGTTTTTTGCGTTCTTGACGTGCCCGCTGCCAAACTCATCGGGCCGGCGCACATCCAGAATCACCATGTCCTTGTCGCCAAGCTTGCCGCTGCTGGAAATCTCAAGAATGTCCTTGAGCTCAAGCTGCTTTGCGTTCGTTGACATTGGAAACAAAAACGTAGATAAAATTCGATAGGCGAGAAATATACCAACAATGGCTATAATCGTGTTCATAAACAGCACAGGAGGAAAACTAGATGTAAAAGAGAAAGCGTTGCACAGACTAGTCCGACGTCAAAATGTTATAAGCGCTTGGGCAATATGAGAATAGGGGCAGGTCATTTCAGGGGAATCAACCTACCGTAAATCCGCCAATAACCGGCCTTTGTTCCTGTTCGGGCAATTTTTATGTGCCCGGTGCTTATCTTTTAATTGTTAATTTGTCATCGTGAAAAGCCTCCCGTCGGATATCCTTCGCCAGGTATTTGCACATGCAAAACACGTGGTGGTCTGGTTTGATTCCAACTGAAAAATGTGCTGCTCCTGTTTGCGCATAATCACAAGTGAGTCTATTGCCGAGCTGTATCCATATATCTGTGCAATTGCTTCTATATAAAGCTTACTTGATACATTTATAGCGCAAAACATCTAAACTAATTTAATGTGATGTCTTCTAAAACTGCGCTACATTGACCTGTGTTAGCAAACGTCCGCCCCATATCCAATGTTGACATGTTAATCCTTTATCTTTCCGCAGAAAAATGCATTGCATTTGAAAAGCAAATCTGTTCTTTTCTCTTACAATCATTAAATAATAAAAATGCCAACTCTACCTTTGGATATTCTTTGTTCCATTATTAAATCTGCTGCGCGTATCGAAGACGACAGCCTGGCTGGCTGGGCAAATGCGCTTCAATACTTGGCCATTAACCATGATATTCGAGTTGACGCAGTTCGTCATATCTACAACCGCGCAATTATACAATGCACTCTGCCGCCAGATGCTACCTTTGTCGCATCCACAAACATTACACTGATTGAGCAAAACGGGTTCTTGAATACTTCCAAACAGCTTATCATTAATGACGATACGCAAGGGTTCAGAGCTGGCCTTGTGCATCTTATTGCAAAAGCTCTTCCGTCCAAGTTTGATGCCCTGTCTTATACTTCAGCTATTGAGGAAATAGCCGAGGACGAAGAAACACGCGTTTCAGTCGATGAAGACCAATACGACCTCGGCTATGAATCTGCCGAGAGTGTTGCTCAAATTGTTGCTCGCCAGCTACCCAATATTAGCAGTTTGACTATTTGCTCAACCTCACCTCATCCAATTACTTTGGCGTTCACAAACGCGTTGATGGAGCTATACGGCCGCCAGCTCATTTGCCTTAACGGTGCCATGCGGTCAAACTTTTCCAAGCCAATATACGCAGACAAGCTTACTAGCCTTTCGCTCTTTCTTCTTAAAGAGCTTGGAGATACGTATTTTGATGGGATTCAGCCAAACTTTATGCCGCAATCGTTAAAGGTTGTTTCGTTGGTATTTGACATGCCACACTCTTGGGATATGTTTATTCGCAATGACGATTCGAATACGCTTGTATTTGAGAACCTCAAAGCTCTGCAGTTTTTGGGCGACAGATTTTCCGAGTATGAGCTTCAAGATGGCAGTATTGATCCTATTTACAGAGTTTGGCCCAAGCTCGTAGTTCCTCGACTGGAAACTTTGATTATTTTTGAAATTCCGTTTCCAGATGAAGTCGCAGAGTCTTTAATGTCGGCACCACTAAAAGAGCTGACATATAAAGGGCGTTCTGACTATGCACATATTCTGTGCCAACACGACACTAGCAACCTGCACGAGCTGGTGCTGGAGTTTGACATGTACATCGAGTCTAACGTTGAAACGTTTTATCACAAAACTAACGCGGTATTCAGAAACATTAGCAAAGTTCCTATTGTTCGGTGCACCGTCGCTGACCTGAGTCTCAAGATTGATTGGTCGTTGGTTGACTGGTCGTATCTCACCCACCTCTATATTCAAAACCTGGCTGACCTTGACAAGATTCTCGATGCAATTCCTACCATGCCATATCTTGTGTTCGCATCGCTCATTATTGATATCAACTACAAAACTGTTTTGACATCGTTTGTGACTATGCTGAATGACTTGAAACAGAGATATCCAAAGCCATCATCTTCGAAGATTGAAACGCTGTTGATCTCGCTGCTTGGAATCGACGATGCACTGGATAGCGCGCTCGACGAGCTAAAGTGGTACTTTCCAAAGCTCGAGCACATTGGCAAAGTGGAGTGAACGAATCACCCATACTTTAATTTTTCAGACCATTCCTTACTCTTTTTCTAAAGGTCTAAATGCTATTATACCTTTTATCACTAGTTTTATATACTTTTGAATACAACAGCTACCACATTTATAGTACTGAGCCATGTACTCGAGATTGGCAGTGCCCAAGCAGATTACGCAAAGGATGATGCACACTTTTCAACCCCAACAAACACTATGGTCATTTATGAATCAGGACACTAGCGCATACGACTACGCAACATGTTACTCTCAACCCGAACCACCAGTACTAAAACAAACTAGGTTGGCTGCATGTGCCGCCGATCCCATTGAGGCCCAAAAAATGATTTCACCACTTCAGGGTGCATTCATGTCCAGTCTCGTGCGCGCACAACAGCCAAAGCGTGTACTCGAGCTTGGATGCTATATCGGATACTCTGCGCTCTGGCTTGCCCACGGGCTGCGTCATAAAACCAGTACAAATGCACATTTATGGACGTGCGAGCGTGAGCCAAAAATTGCTGCGTTGGCTAGACAAAACGTTGATATGGCCGGATACAAAGACATGGTCACTGTTTTGACTCAACCAGCCGAGACAGCATTAACCGAATGGGATAGCAACAACAAGCTTGACATGATATTTATTGACGCAAACAAGTCGGCGTATAAAAAATACTATGATCTGATTTTAGAGCGAGATTTGCTGAGCACGCACGGTCAAATTATTGTCGACAATGTGCTATTTCATGGCAAAGTCCACACTGAACACGGCATAAATGTCACGCCTCTTAAAACGTCACGAATTGCTGCCAAAATACACGAATTCAATAAACATGTCGCAAGCGATCCGCGCACTTTTCAAGTTGTACTGCCAATATTTGACGGAATAATGGTTATATCCAAAGCCGTTTAAACAAAACAGATGCATCTTGTATGGTTTAAAATGTAGTTTTGTGCTATATAAACAGCTATATTCTTTGGTCAGAAAATTCTCTTCAGTATCATTACAACAACATATTTAAGCAATACTTCCAAAATGGTCAACTTTACTACCATCCTCAGCGTTACTATTGCCATTGCCGCTACCGCGCTTGCTTCCCAAGCCGAAACTGCACCTGCTCCTCATATCCAGGCAAGAGCACCTCACGACAAGCGCTGCGGATGCGGATCCGGGTGTAGCACGGGTTGTGGCTGCGGCGGCCATGGCTGTGAACACTGTCGCCGTCCTGGACACCGGTGTTAAACTATAATATGTATTACAAACATGTAATCACTTTAACAGATCCTTCTTGTTGAGGTCGGACCACGTATCTTCGTAGAATCCCTCGTAGACTTCTATCATTTTATATTATTTGATTAGTACCCGGCTATGCAATAAAGAAATCGAGATTTAGTGGATGTGAAATATGCGCACTTGCCTTCATCTGGAAGCGGCATTATTTGCGCCGGATCAATGTCGATATCTACGGATTTTAATGGACATGTAGCAAATTAGTATTACAAATAATGTTGATTTGGCAAATTGGCCCAACTGAGCTAGGTGACATACCGTCGGTTGGAAGAGGCGCAAACCAGCTTGCATCTGCTGAATATAGCAGCGCTGGAGTCGTCATCAGCGCGTAGTTATAACGACCGTCCTACGTTGTGGCATAATAAACATTAATAAAATCACATTCACAAAGCTAATAGTTTCAGAACACTTACCGTCTGCATGGCAAATATTAATCCAAAATGAACAACAAATATTAGCTACAAACATTTTATAATATTCCTAGCATTGCTTTATAAACCAGGTAAATAAAACAATATTTATGGGGAATTATTCTAGTTATGAGCATTTTTCCCACTGAGACAGCAAGTTTTTGACGGACCGGAGCCAGCTGGTCGTACATGCCTTTGCCACCATCGACGTAGTTTGTTTCTGGCTGCCAACCACAAACCGCGTAACATCTGCAAATATATCGCCGTCGTTCTCAGCCAGCCATTGTTCTTCAACCAGCGCTCGTGTGTTCTTATCGACCCAGCCCCGCAGCGCGTTTACCGACTTTAGCGCTTCTTTGCGCAGCTGCGACAATGCAATCCCAACTGCATTGGCAGCCGGCAAGCGCTGCGCCGATAGCGCATGTTTGAGGGCCAACATGTAAGTGAATAGCTCGGTAGCTGCAGACAAGTTCCGGATACTATCTGATGAGAGCGAGAATAGACTCGGTTCGAGCTCATTGCTAGGCACGTTGGTGCGAATTACGCTTAGCAGTCTGCCGAGCTGATCGTCAATCCCGTTTTGTGGATCAGATGCCTGAATGTACAGCGAACCTACGTCAATAATTCCTCGAACAAGTAGCACGTCTTGGCGCGACAGTGTGCCACTGGTATTATCGACAACAAGTGTCAGTTCGCTCAGCTTTTCTTGCAGCGACTCATTGTCGGCGCACACCAGGTAGTGCATAACCTGCGGAATCAGCGAAAATGCCTGGATCCAGTCATGACCAGGCATCGGTGTAGACCGCGTCAACAATTCCAAGTCCCACTGCGCCATGTCTTTAGGCGTTAGCAACCCCATCACCAAAACATCCCGATTGTCATGCAACGCGCTCAACGTCTGCTCTGTATGCTCAATTGACGAAACATCTGCCTCCTCCCACCGAGCCAGCGTTTCCTTTGCATTGCCGTACTCAAACCCCTCTCCGCGCAGCGCATATCGATGCGTGCACTCGCGCTGTGCTGAGTGGACAATGTTGCTCTGGAACTCCAAAAAGTCTTGAACGTTCGAGTACGTTCCTTGCTGGTAGACTGCCTCGATATCGCGCGGCATTTTGGACCGAAACCGGTCGTAAAAGGTAACGCCGTTGTAGCAGAACTCCATGTCCGACGCAAAACAGCCCAGTGCCATGCCGTGGCCAATTATCAAGTGGCCGAGCGTATCCTGCTGAACGTGCTTGATACTCAGCGTGTCGTAGATTGTCTGCGCCCGCTCATAGCACGAAAGGTAGAGATATACACGAATTGCGTATAGCTTGAGCAAGAAGCTGCTGTCGTTTAGTTGAATTCCCGATTCGAGCACACATAGTGCCTTGAACAAAGCTGAATGCAACTGTTCACGCTGGTTGGCTGCGCTGTAGGCAAAAAACGCTGCCTGGATGATGCGCTGGCTGGCGATAAGCGCCATATCGCTGCACGAAGGCTGTTTCTTCCGGGCCTGGCTCGACCCCAATCCAAACTTGAGCAGCGGCTCAATATCTGCCGCCCACGCTTTAGGATCGGTCTCACCCATTAGTGCCTGCAAAAGATACCGGATCTTTTCCAAGTTCACCCAGGCTTGCGCTGCGTCATCGCTGTTTGCTGCTGAATCGCGCGCAGCCGCCAGCCGCTGCTCGAGCTGTGTTCTATGGTATTCTAGCACCGATGGTTCCCGGCGTGCTACAATAAACTGCATAATGTCTGAATAGCAAATGGCCTTTTGTTGGAACTCTGCCAGGTAGCTCCAAATAAGAACCTCAGGAGAGCCAGCAATATCGCCATGGCCAGCTTCGTGCATCCGAGTAGCCAGTGCAACTTGTGCCAGCTTTGCTCCGCGAGCCTTTCCGCGAACACCCGCCCACTTTTCAAAGTTTGAGCTGATATCGGCCGCCAGCGAGTGCTTGGCTTCAACATCTGCTGCTTGACCAACCAGCGCAACTACTGCCCCAATATATAGCTTGTAGTCGGCCCAGTTGTCTCTCGACTCTAGTGCAGCAATTGCCGCCGAAATAGCCTTGTCGTAAGCGCCAATTTTTATAAGCAGGCTGATGCGCTGTGTTACCAGATCCGGATCATTGGATATCATGGCTGCCAATTGGCCATTAGCAGCCATGACTTCTGTCATCTGCTCATGCTTGTCCTGGATATCAAGCACATCAAGGTACACACGCAGCTCCTCAGTAGACGTCAATTGACCATCAGTCACTGCCTTTTCAACCAGCCGCTCGGCCAGTTTAAGCTGTACTGGAGCTGCCACATCGTCCTTGGAGTGCTTGGCCTGCAAAAGCAGACTCACTACCAGCCACCACACGTACTTTTGCTGTTTGGACAGCTTGGACAGCTGAACCGCAGCGTGGTGTTGTTCTTTGAACATGCTGTTGCGAGCCGCTGCCATAAACACTTTAGTATGCAGCGATTCGTCGTTTGGCGAAAAGGCCAGTGCAGCAGTGTAGACCATGATCTCCTCGCGCGGACACCCCAAAGCTCGGAATGCCAACGACAAGCCCTGCTGCACATGTGCGCTAGCCATAGCAGACGGAGTGCTCAGCACGCTTTGTCCTAACAGCAGTGCTTCGTTGGGCCGTCCAGATCGAGCCAGTATAAACGTCTTGAGAGCCTGGGCGCCATAATGGTTAGGGTGCTTGCGGAGCAGCTTGTCGCATTCGTTTAGCGCATATTTCGTGTCAGGCAGCTCCAGCGCATCGTAAATTGGGCGTAACTGGCGACCTTCCATTGCTAGCAAATATTCAAAACTTGATTGAAAAATAGAAGAAGGAATAACAAATTTTTTTTGAACTTTGCTCTATCTCAGAAAACGTGGGGTTTGCCCATATATAAGCGAGGTGGGCGATCAAGCTACTTTTAGTGGGACAGGTGGGATACCATGGCTGATGACAGCATATTTGGCCCTTTTAATAACTAGCAACCACAATGTCAGAACAGATTAGCAAAAAGACGCCTACAGACTTTCTGAAGCACATCCTTGGGCAGCAGGTGTTTGTGCGGCTAAACTCTGGAGTTGACTACAAGGGCGTATTGTCGTGCTTGGACGGATACATGAACATTGCGCTAGAACAGACCGAGGAATACGTAGACGGAGAACTGCGCAACCGCTACGGCGACGCATTTATCCGTGGAAACAATGTTCTTTATATCAGCAGCATCTAAGCAAATATATTTTCTCAAAACTGCCAAGGCACATTAAGTTTCTTTTTTCTTTTCTGCAATTTTTTATTTGAATTCTTACGATTAAACATTATTGAATATGGATTCGGAGCTCGTCCAAAACTTCTGCGCGGTGACTGGTGCTGAGCCCGACGTTGCGACAGGATATTTGCAGGTACAGAGTCGCATTCGCACATTGTCTTATGTATGTGAATTCCCGTAGCCACTAAAGTGGGTAAAACTTGTAGGTGACGGAGAGCAATGTCGAGCAGGCAGTTTCGCTGTACTTTGAAAACGGCGGACAGCCATTGCAGAGCCACGGAGCAGCCACAGCAGCCGCAGCTGCGCCGGCATCTGGCAGATCAACACCAGGGCTGGATGACAGCGACGTCAGAGCGCCAATTGCAGCCCGGCGCGATGTGTTGGTGGACGACTATGGCAGTAGCATGGGCGACGTGTACCAGAGCGCGTACGGCGCGTACGTGCCAAACGCACTACGCAGCTCGACAGCGTCGATATTTAACCAGAATATGGGAGCAGGGCAGGTGCCGTTCCGTGATTTTGCCCAAGAGGCTGCTGAGATAGCAAACGAGCCGGCCGTGGCAGCCGCAGCGTCTCGGCGCAGCCGGCTGGCCGAGCTGTTCAAGCCGCCGTTCGACATTATGTTCACAGGCGGCCTCGACTCGGCAAAGCAAACGGCACTGGCGAGTGGAAAGTGGGTGCTCGTCAACCTGCAAAACGTGTCAGACTTTCGGTGCCAGGCGCTCAACCGCGATATCTGGAGCCAGGGCATAATCAAAGACATTGTGCGCAAGAACTTTTGCTTTCTCCAGCTTTCAGTCGATGTTCCCGAAGGCAGTCGGATTGCCAACATGTACAACGCAAGCAGCTATCCGTTGATTGCTGTAATCCACCCAAAGACTGGCGAGCTGCGTACGCTGTTTGACCGCTACGAGAATGTTGCGGATATGCTGGAAGACATGACACATTTTATGTCCGAGAACCCGCTGGCCAAGAAGAATGGCGGAAGCAATGAGGCGAGTACGTCGCGGAGCGCAAGTACAGGCGGAAGCGCGTTAGGGAATGTGTATAATTTGTCAGAGGAAGACCAGCTGGCGGCGGCGATTGCTGCTAGCGAGCTGGATGGTCAAGTGGAGCCGGCGGTTGCGGTGGGGTCAGGGTCCGAGTACGACACGTTTAGCGATGCAAACAGCTACAGCGACATCCACTCTATTAGCAGCAGCGATGGCGACTATAGCGAGGACGAGATGGATGTGGATGACGTATCGGCAGCTCATGAGCAGATGGCACAAGAAGCGACGAGCGAGGCTGTTCCAGAGGAGCAAGGCCCTGGCGCGTGGTACAGGGACTTGCCGGGAACCGAGCCTCTGGAGCCTGCGGCCGGACCTGCATCAACGCGCATTCAGTTCCGCTTTCCGAACGGCCAGCGCGTAGTCAAGCGGTTTGCCAAGACCGACTCTGTGGCAACTATATTCCAGTATCTCAAGGCAACGCTGCCCGAAGCAGCCCATGAAATCCCCGAAGTGCTGTTTATGAGCACACGGCTTTCAGACTGCGTTGACCAGACTATCGAGGAAGCCAAGCTAGTTAACGCGTCTATAGTTGTCGATATCTAATCCCTGGTTTCTAATGTACGCGTGGCCAGCAACAAAAAGGGGAATAAAAGGGGGGACCATTTGTTTGTTTATTTGCCGAGTTCGTTTATTTAGAAACAGCGCACTGGCTTTCACGCTTTGCGTCCTTTTCTTTCAGACCAACTATTGTTTATTTACTCTTGCATACTTTTTGTTTTAAACTTTTGCTCATCTGTTTTTTCTTCTCAATTCTCTCTACTTGCTAATTTCTATACTGCGCGATACTTTAGAGCTCCGCTTTTATAATTCCCCAACGTGTTTACATTAAAGCGAAAAGTGACAGGGCATAGTTATTAAATGGTAAGACCAGCAGTTTGCTTATTTTGCATAGTGTAATGTAAACGCGTAATGCTTAAGCTCTGCTCGACATGCTGTAGGCGTCTCCTCTGAACCCAAACGACCTGTTTACAAAGCAAGAGAGGATCGGGCGCGGATCCTTTGGCGAGGTATACAAAGGGTAAGCTCTTTCTGGCACCAGCTTGACTCTATTCTGGGAAAAGCCAGCATGTGCACTATACTTGGAGAGGTCATGAATAGGGGACTAAATAATGATACATGTACTAGATTCGAGACGCGGTCAAAGCGGCAGGTGGCAATAAAGATAATCGACCTGGAGAGTGCCGAGGATGAGATTGAAGACATCCAGCAGGAGATATTCATTCTGTCGCAGCTGGACAACAGCTCAGTGACAAAGTACTACGGGTCGTACCTGGACGGGTCCAAGCTCTGGATCGTGATGGAGTACTGCGGCGGCGGGTCGTGCGCCGACCTGATGAAGCCCGGGCGCATCGGCGAGAACTACATTGCGATTGTGGTGCGTGAGATGCTCTACGGGCTCAACTACTTGCACCATGAGAACAAGATCCACCGCGACATCAAAGCAGCCAACATTTTGCTGACGACGCAAGGCCATGTCAAGCTGGCCGACTTTGGCGTTTCAGGGCAGATCACGGCGACACTTACGCGCAAAAACACGTTTGTAGGCACGCCGTTCTGGATGGCGCCCGAAGTGATCAAGCAGTCAGGATATGACTTTAAGGCCGACATCTGGTCCCTGGGCATCACGGCCATCGAGCTGGCGCGCGGGCAGCCGCCTCACGCCGAGCTCCATCCCATGAAAGTGCTGTTCGTTATCCCCAAAAACGAGCCGCCCGAGCTAGGCGCCGAGTTCAGCAAGCCTTTCCAAGAGTTTGTCTCTCTGTGCCTCAAAAAAGACCCAAAGGAGCGGCCCACGGCCGAGCAGCTGCTCAAGCACAAGTTTATCCGGTCGGCCAAACGCACCGAGCATTTGACAGACTTGGTCAAGCGGTGGCAGAGCTGGAAGAAGACGGTGCCTGAGAGCCGCACGAAGCCTGCAGACACGGCGGCGCCGGAGGATGGCGAGCAGGTCGCGTGGGACTTTGACACAGTTCGTCAGACGTTGCCGCCGACCCCGCAAAAATCACGTGCCAACACGGGCATTTCAGGGCCCGCTCCACGTCACGCGGGGCTGGCCAATGCGGCGTCGTCGTCGTCGCTGTCATCGGGGTCCAACCCTGTGTCGGCACTTCCGGCGCCGCCGCTGATTGGCGGAGGAAACGGCAACCGGTCGCGCAGCGGCAGCACGGCATCTAATGCGAGCGGCGGGCTGGGCATCAACGGCAGCCGCGTGCCCAGCGGGTTCGGGTCAGGCATTCCGCCGCCCAGCCCGGGGCTTCAGCAGCGACATGCAAACGCCAGCCCTGTCAACGTTCCAAACGCACGGTCCAACCTGGGCCCTGGATTCGCATCCCCTTCGTTCAACTCGAGCACGCCGCCCGGAGCCAACAGCCGCCCATCGTCGGCCCACAAGGGCGGCTCGCCAGTTCCAATGCGCGCCCAGCCAAAGCCAGCCCTCGTGCATCCGCAGCCACAGCGTCTGGCACCTGCCTCCGGTCCGCGCCAAAACACGCCCGAAGATTTGTATCACAACGTTCTGATGCCTACCCTAGTGCGACTGGAAAAACTCACGAGCAACTCGCAGGCCAAAGCCGCTTATTGCACGCTTGCCGAGACTATTCGTCGTTTGGAACACGAAATCCCAGGCATCGCCGATGTCTTTTCAAAGGAACTGACCGTGTCGGTAAACAAATTTTACCAAACTTGGCGCGACTAAAGGTGATTTTTATTATCTTTTTCTTTTTATTGGGTTTTCAATTCATTATTTATTCACTTTAGCTTAGAGTGAGAAAAGGTGTCTGCTTTTTATGACGTGGACAGTGCTACGGGGAGTGCAGTTGGCACACTGTATGCGTGGACGGACTTGCGGGCCAGCTATGGGCGTCACAGCGCTGGCCAGTCGTGCATTGCCGAGCCAGGACTTTGAATCAAAAAGCCTGGCAATGCAGTTGTCAGTAGCGGGGGGTGTGCGGGGACTCGCAACAGCTGGCACATTCAAAGTATCTGCCCTGGGTATTAGCGTAAGCAGACCCGCATGGTCTCCACACATAGTGTAAGTCGCACCATATGCTTGCGATAATGTCTGTTATTATCGCTGATGTTATATGCTGATACTGTAGACGAGCACGCATGTTTCGATCGTTTCGACAAAAGGGAACTAGCATGGCAAAGTACGGTCTGCTTCCTGGTGTTTTCCTTTGTGAGCAGCTGTCTGAGCATGCGGATGGCGAGCAAGGGCGGTCGTTGAGTGCACGGCTGGGCGTTTTTGATAAGGGTGTGGACAAAAGTGGCTGTATTAGGCTGGATCAGCGAGGAATCCATACCACGCCGCGGCAGAACGCAAAGGAAGAGTGTGAATCATGTGGCAAGCCTGTGTTGAAAGACCGGTCTTCTATGACGGATCAATCTCCTATGGCAGACCGATCTCCTGCGGCAGATGGATCACCATTAGCTAATCAAGCAATTGAGCCAAATACTCCGAGCCAGCCGCGCATTGCAGCGCCAAACACACAACGAGCGCTTCCAGAGCCGTCATCGCTGGATCCGCTGTATTTCTACCATCTGTCGACGCGACACGACATTCTGCGAGAGCTGAGTGGATTTTTTCCTCGACTTCGAGCCCGGATCCGCCGTGCACTAAAAGGCTCGTACCAAAAGCGGCCATGGACAATGGACGACATATTTGCGATGGTTACGTGGGCGCTTATGTCGCAAGCGATGTTGCTGCTGATCGGCACAACAACAACAGTTTCGGTGGTGTTGTGGCTGCTGAACCGCTTGCAGTACCAGGACTGGATCGCACACAAGCTCAGCCAGCGCGTATCGTCTGCTTTGGGCATTTCGGTTTCATTCGAGTCGGCGATTGTGCCGGCGTGGCGCAACGGCTCAATAAGGTTCAAAAACGTCACCATCCGGTGTGGGCCAGAGCACGGCGAGTTGCAAGAAGACGGGAGCAGTGATACGAACTTTACAATGTATGATTTGCATATTGATCACATTGATGTGGTGCTGTCGCTGTGGCGGTGGATGGACGATCGCGGGCTGATTAGTGAGTGCTCGATGCGAGGCATACGTGGCGTGGTGGATCGACGGCGTGTGTGGTGGGACCCAAATGTTACGTATGTACCGGCCGAGCACCGACGCACGCACCGTCCGGGGTACTTTGATCTGGATCTTTTGGAGCTGGATGACATGCTTTTGACCGTGCATCCGTGGCAGAACTTTCGGCCGATCACTGTATCGATATACTCAGCCAGTCTGCCGCGGTTCCGGGACCGCTGGTTGCTGTCTGATGCGCTGAATGCAAACTCAATTGTTGGAATGTACGACGGCAGTTTGTTTACCGTGCACCAGGCGCACCAACGGCTGCCGCACACACATGCAGCTCATATGCCTGCTCTGTACCGGAGCCAGAGCGACCACGACACGGTGCCCGAGCGCACAACGCATGTGCAGATCGACAACCTCAACATCGATCACATAAACACAGGGGTTGAGGGTCCAGTGGGGTGGATTACATCGGGGAAGCTCAACGTGTCTGCACTGATCAGCTTTCCTGAGCATTTGCCCGGAGCTGCAGATCCAGGAGCTGCGATCCGGCGTATTGTCGACGACATAAATGACAGCATCGACGTGGTGATTCTGCCGAGCAACCCGGACTGGTCCAATCCCGAGCAGTCGCCGAATCCCTTGGTGCGCACAATGTATCATTTGGATATGGTGGACTCGCCGTTGGCTCAGAAAATGCATGAGCGGCAGCAACGGCGTGCTGAGCGGGAGGCGCAAAGACGGCTGGAACGGCAGAGGCTGCGCACGGCGTCGTGGAGCAGACCGTTGGCGCCGGTGGCGGCGCATGAGATAAGGGGGCGGCCGCATGAGTTGGCGGCTGTGGATACCACAGGGTCTGATGATACCGCAGGATCTGTGGATACCGTAGGAGCTACTGATCCAACGGCTGTGCACGTAGACCTGCAAGTAGAGTTCAACGACATCCGGGCATCAGTGCCACACACCGGGTACACGCTGTTTTCGTCAGTTTTGGTGCGACCAATAATCGCGTACATGAACGCGCACCGCATGTCGTTGCCCATGCGATGCCAACTGCGACTGCGCTCATCAGACTTTGACGGGGCGTGGAGTTTTTGGGATTCCGGCGCCGATGCACTAATCGCGCAAGGAATCGGGGCGGCGTTTGTGCAGTTGGCACATAACGAGCGAGAACGCAACCGAAGGCTCAAACTTGTGGGCTGGTGGAGCGTGGCGGCGATGGCACGACAGGTGGCAAGATTTTTGGAGTTTGTGTATGGGCAGCGAGGGTTCTTTCACTTTTTTGGCAGCGAGACTGAGATTTAAAAATGTAGATAGAGTTGTAATTAAATATTGGGTTTGGATATAAAGTCAAGCTAGTGGTTGTAGAGAGCGGTTGGCTTGGCATTTGGCAATAAATATTTGGTGGGTTCCAATTGATGTTGCGTGGGCGTTGGCCTCAACATGCGCTCCTGGCTCCTTTGGATCTTGTGGCTCTTGTGTTCCAATACTCAAATAGCGGACGTCATCGCACCCTGGCAGACACATTTTCAACGCAACAGCGCCTTCATGTTCACACTGCACCATAACCGGTGACCACATTTCCAAAGCGCCAATCGCCGCCGCTCCACACTCCACATGCCCGTCACGCCCTGCCGACACATACGATCCACGACTCGACTTGAACGACCTACGTGTGCCCACGTCGTTGTTGCCAGGCACCGATACTCGGCCGACAAACACTTGCTCAACTCGTGTAGGCTCAATTTCCTCAATTGCTGCATTGGGTTGCGGGTAAAAAGCGATAGAGTTTGATGAATCCAGGGAAGAAGAATGAATGGATAGTGTGTGGATGCAGGGACCCGGGTGGTAGAAGACGAGGGGCCCGGAGAGATCAGACTCTGAGCGAATTGGCACCCATGTGCGAGTGTCTACGGGCTTTGGCTTGGGCTTGGATTTGTGCGAGCTCGACGTTGATTTGCGCTTGGGCTTATCGGGATTGGACGTTGCTTTGCGCTTGTTGCTCTTGAACGCGAGTTTTGTCTTTTTAGTTTCTTGATACTCCATATTGTAAAATATAGAAAAATAATGATCGCGATGATTTTGAATATTGGTAATTGATAAAGGTTTAGCTACTTGTTGCACAACTTATGGTAGTAATAGTACCACGCATTTAAACAGCGCTTGCAAGTATAGTTGATTAAATACAACCAACAATTGGCTCAACATTAACTGCTGTGACGTTTAGCTATGCGGAGCTATAACGTGCAAGACTTATGTTAAAGTCCAGTGTTAAAAGAGATTTATTTGTCAATAAAAACTACTTGCTTCTTTTCTTCCGTGCCGGGTGCGCTATCTCTTTAAATAGCATTTGCTATTTCTTCCAACATCTGGCCTATTCTGTTCTTGCGCATAAATGCTACTTTAGATGCTAGCATTTCGCGCCGGCCAATCGATCAAAGTTAGTAAAAGAGCCGATGCTACGTCATATAATCAAGCCGAGCATCGGTAGTGCATCTCGTGATGTCACAACTGCTTTCAATAATTAGGCTTTACAGAAAACTCTACTTTTGGCTCTTCTTCTTGCGGTTACCCGTGTTGCGCACAACATTAGGGTTTCTGCGGTTACGTGCAACCATCGGCATGCCACGAGCATCGGTCGCCACACCATATCCATTGGCATGAGACAACTGATTTCCCAGCATCAGCTCCGGCACAAAGTCCGGATCATCCAGCGCATGCATGCCCAGCCCCTTGTTGGCCTTCGCATCGACGCGCTTCTTATACCGCATAGCATTCACATACGCCCGGTCGTCTTCCCGTGTAATAACGTCCCGCACCGTATGTTTCCCGCCCTTTGCCCGCGGCAACGCATACACAGTACCACGCAGATTGTTGCGGTAATTGGCCTTCAAATGCACGTTAAGCCGGCCATCATGCCCTGTGGTGACCGAGCACCGCCTTAGTGTCGCATGCCCGCACGACGAGCAGAACTGGCGCTCCATGTCGCCGGTCAATGCACTGCACGCATGGCACCGCAGCACCCATGTGCGCAGCTGCCGCACCAACACGCCGTCGGGCGTCACCAGGTTGATGCCCATTTTGAGCATTACGTTTTGCATGGCAAAGTCTGACGTCACGCAGGCTACGCTCATTGGCTGGGTTGCTGGCTGCGCACGGGCTTCTTTCATGCCCATGGCGTCGGCTGCTTGCCGCTGCTTTACGTTCTTTGGCGTGATCCACCCGCCGTTGAAGAACTCGTCGACGCGGGGAACAATGTGTCGCTTGGGTTTGGCTCCAGCCACCTGCCATCCATCGTCATCAGTGTCCTTATCTTCGGTATCCTTGTTATCAGTGTCTTTATCTTCGGTCTCCTCATCCTCAATATCCTCATCCTCAATATCATCCTCAAACTCTTCGTCCAATTCATCGTTTGTCGCTCTCTGTAGAACCTGCTCGTCTACCCCACCCAACGACATCTTCTCCAGCGTCTCAGTCAACTCATCATCCGCTTGCTCGCTAGTGTTCAACGACCGATCTTCCTCCGCTGGCTCACTCGTGTCCAACGACCGGTCTTCCTCCGCCAACTCGTCTTCTTCTACCAAATCACTCTTGGCTCCAGCAACCTGTGCATCTGCCAACAACTTGCGGTCAGAAATATCCGGCTGACTGCCCGCCGGCTCCAACCTCAGCCTCTGCATGCCATTGGCTTTTTTCTCCAGCATAAATGCCAATGCAACTACTTTCATATCAGCAAGGGCAAGACTAGCAAAGTCGCCTGTTTTCTTGGCAAAGTTGCGCACGGCCTGGATACTCTCGGCATCCGGCTGCATGAGCTGAATACCGTGGGTGAGCTCGAGCTCGGCGAACCGGTCTTTGGCGGCCCGGCTTCGCAGCTCGTGCACAACATCGGGCACAGTGACAAACGTGCTGGAAATGTGCGAGACCGGAAGCCCTTTGATAAACAAGTTTGTGTCGACGACGAGTGTTTCGACGGGCTTTGTGGCCGCAGCTGGTTGCGGTACTGGATCCGACATGATCTGCTTGTTTAAAGTAGTATATAGAGAAGGTAAGGCTTGAACATGAAAAAATTGCAAGGCTGTTTCCCCATTTAAAAAATATTTGATTATGGCTGCTTGATCCGCTGAATCTTGAAATCACAGCTGTGTCCCATAACTACGGCGGCTCAAAGCATAAACCATTAAACTCTAAAACAGCCCCGCTCACAAAATACCAACCCTTGTTACTTTCCAAACGTATTTATCGCTGCATTTGTAATTAGAAAAGGCGAAATGACAGGCTCGACATGGGTGCTTTGGTGGCGGGACGCCCAAGGCACAGCGTCTCTGGGCCAATTGCAAGAACGGCTCTTGCGCGGGCTTCGAGCAACGCTCCGCGGTCGGTGGAGCATGGACACAAAACTCTACCACTCGCCATACAATTTTGTCGACCACCAGCACTTGAAAGTAAGCACAGTTAATGCCCAACCAGCCCGGGGCACAGCGTCCGACCAAAGCATGTACTTGGTGGTGCGCGGCCACGGCGCATCGCGTCGCCAGTATTTTGTGCTGGCGAGCAACCGCGTGGTGGTGGAGACGGAGCCCGAAATGGAATCAATTCTGGTGCGACTCAAGAACTTGTGGACGCCGCGGCAAACGGCTCGAATTGAAGGGTACAGCTATGAGGGGGATGATTGGGTGATTCGGACGGGCAATTTGATGGTGGGCACGAGTTACAAGGGACTGATTATTGAGATTAATTATTTGCCGTGCTCTAATCCGGAGCAGACACGGGAGCTTATGCGCGAGTTGCTGGGGATGATTTTGCCGGCGGATGCGCAGATTGACCCGAATAACGGGGTGGATTATCGCCGGGCGTCGTTGGATCCGTTTTGCATGACCGATAGGCATACGGCGTACCAGTATGTGCATTTGTTTACGCAGAGCAGTCTCTTGTAACTAATTTTAATGTGACTAATACATCCTATAATAACCATTACGTCAGAGGGCGGATATTGTATATTTTCCTATTGGATTTGCTTGGGGCCAATAGCCCAAATCTATACTGAATGGGTAATAGTGATTTACGCTAAAACTTTTTCATCCGTTTGGACTGGGATAAGGCAGTGGGTATCCAATGAGCCAAAGAACTATTATGTTTCTGTGGAGAACGTTACCGAATAGCCATTGCCCGGGCAATTAGGGCGTCATATGACTGGGCCACATTCCTGGGGTGATAAGCAAACATTTGTTACACACGCCGCATTCTCTCTCCACCTTTTTCTAAACTTTCCAATATTTCTCCCATGTCAAACACCAGCGACAATGACGTGTTTGGCACGCTGCACTACCGCGACCCAGCACTTTTAGACAGACCTGGATCTGCGGCCAACAAGACATACGAATTTGTCGAGGAGAAACATATTGACGATGGCAAAGCCGTGGAGAGCATGGAGGAGCAGCCAAAGCTGCAGCGCAAACTCAAGGGCCGGCAGATGGGGATGATTGCGATTGGCGGCACAATCGGAACCGGGCTGTTTATCGGCAGCGGCAGCACGCTCGCCGACGCCGGCCCAGCCGGAGCACTCATTGCGTTTGCAGCGATGGGCTCGATGGTGTTCTTTGTGTGCACGTCGCTGGGCGAAATGTCCACATTTATTCCCACATCTGATCCTTTCAACCACTTTGCGGCGCGCTTCCTGGACCCTGCACTGGGGTTTGCGTTTGGGTGGAACTACTGGTACTCGTGGATGCTCACTGTAGGGTCCGAGCTAGTTGCCTGCGGGATCATCGTGCAGTACTGGCTGCCAAACTTGAGCGGCGCCATATGGAGCGTAATCTCCCTACTTGTGATGTTTGCGTTCAACGCAGTATCGGTACGAGGGTACGGCGAGGCAGAGTTTTGGATGGCAGCGCTCAAAGTAGCAGCCGTTCTTGTGTTTGTCGTTGTAGGTATATTGACGGTGACGGGGGCTACGGGCGACGAGTTCATTGGCGGGAAGAACTGGCATGTGGACGGGGCACCATTCAAAGACCACATTGTGGGCATCCTCAAGGCGTGCATCGTGGCGGCATTTTCCATGCAAGGCACTGAGATTGTTGGCATCACGGTGGGCGAGTGCGCCAATCCACGGCGCGAAGTGCCGCGAGTCATTCGGTCGGTGTTTTGGCGCATTTTGTTTTTCTATATTGCGTCGATTCTGATCATCGGATTAGTGATCCCCAACTCGAACCCAAATCTAGTATCGGCCAGCGGCGCCGGCGATGTAGCCATCTCGCCGTTTACGCTGGTGTTTAAGGCGGCGGGGGCTGATTGGGCAGCACATGTTATGAACGCCGTGGTGTTGGTAACCGTACTGTCGGCCGGTAACTCTGGACTATACGCGTGTACACGCGTGCTGTGGGTGTTGGCCAATGAGGGCAAAGCACCTCGAGTGCTGCGGCGGATTACTCGGCACGGCGTTCCGTTGTGGGCGCTTGTGTTCACTTCGTTGTGCTCGACCGTTATTTTCTGCATTTCGTTGGCGGGCAACCAGAGCGTGTATGTGTTTTTGATCAATCTGTCTGGCTTGACTGGCATGGGCTTTTGGCTGGGCATCAGTCTGTGCCATTGGCGGTTCCGCCGCGCATATATTGCGCAAGGCTACAGTCTGGATGATCTGCCATATGTGGCATCATTTTTTCCATTTGGTCCGGTCTATGCGTGCACCTTGTTGGCCATAATCATTATCGGCCAGGGATACGGCACTATATGGCCGACATTTGATGCTGTGAGCTTTGTGTCTACGTATTTGGCAATCCCCGTGTTTCTGGTGTTTTGGCTGACCTGGAAATTCACCAAACGCACAAAATGGATCAAACTCATGGACATTGATCTCACATCAGGCACGCTTTTGGAGATGGAACGAAACGGAGATATCGAAGTGTTTGCCCAAGAAGAATCGGGGTGGCGGAAATACACAAAATGGTTGCACCGCAAATCAGATTAATTTTGACGCGTGCGTCCTTTTTCATTCTTTTGCACTAATGTTTTATTATTGTGAATTTGTAAATTGGGAATGAGTGAGCTGGGGTATGTGGAGCGGAAGACAAAGGCAAGAGTC
Source organism: Coemansia sp. RSA 720 (assembly GCA_027577495.1). Taxonomy (NCBI): domain Eukaryota; kingdom Fungi; phylum Kickxellomycota; class Kickxellomycetes; order Kickxellales; family Kickxellaceae; genus Coemansia; species Coemansia sp. RSA 720. The sequence continues at coordinate 5,410 of JANBQV010000109.1, read as the reverse complement.
ACGTATGGAACGGCGAGGACGCGAAAAGTGTCGAGAGGGCAGCCGGTGGCTAGTGTATCTGACGGTTTAGAAGCTACGTCGACGCCAAAACACAAGCGAAGCTTAAGCCCTATAACTACGCCAACAAAACGACGGCTGGTGCAAACTCCGCTTTCTTTTGCCAGTCAACTCCGCACGTCCAATCCACGCACTATCAGCCAACGAAGCACTACAGTACCTGCAACAGACCGCAAAACACAAGCATTCCTCGACTTTGGACAACGTCCACTCACTGCCTCTGCATGCCCTGACTGTGGCATGACATACCAGCGCGGCGTGTCTGCCGACGAGTCACTGCACAAAAAGCACCACCACGCGTGGACACAACGTCACTCGCGCATACTCTTATGGGACATGGAGCCTGTAGCTACTGTTACAAGCACCCCGATTAAATTCAGTAATTCAGAACGCACTGTATATGGTGTTGATCCGCGTGTATCGCCCAAACGACACGTACAACGAGCACTTCGAATCCTTAACCATGTTAACGAGCAACTCGGCGCATGTTTGCTGACCATGCACGAGTTGTGCGATAAAGAGCGCAAGATCTTTGTTTGCGTAGCCTCTAACCGTGTTGATGGCTGTGTGTTGGCCGAGACTATTACTCAAGCACGTCGCGTTGTTCCCACATCTTATACGAGCGACTTGAGCACCGTGAGCTGTGGCTCGAGTGTTGAGCGAGCCGTGTGTGGCATTAGTCGTATTTGGGTTGCTCCACACGTGCGGCGTCAAGGTGTTGCTCGCCAGATGATTGACGTTGTGACATCAGTGTTTGCGTACGCGTGTCAGGTCAACCTCGATTTTGTTGCGTTTACCCAGCCGACTGCTGATGGCCGAGCACTGGCGGAACGCGTATTTGGTCGCAAAGATTTTTTGGTTTACACCGAAGAATCGCTGATTTCTTGATACAGTCCACGTGACGTGGTCTGGCTGTAAAATAAAATGCAAGGAACACGTAATCGTTTTTCCTTTGCTTTATTTTTAAACTTTAGTTTTGTGGATTTGCAATGGCCATCAACGTCGAAAGAACAGAGCAGTTTATGGAAATTCTCCGCGAGTCCTCCACCAAACTGGTACATACACAACCAAATTCAAACTTTTGAAACCAGACTGTTGCTAATGTTATACAAATGTAGGTGGTTGTGGATTTCTATTCGGAGACCTGCCCGCCCTGCCTCGTCGTCGACCGCATTCTCACCGAACTCACGCGCCTATACCCCCTCGTTGCGTTCTACAAAGTAAACATTAAAAACTTTTCCGAAGTGGCCATGCAATGCCGCATAACCGCCACGCCCACCCTCCAGTTCTTCCGCAACGGGCGATCGGTTCGCGAAGTAAAGGGCGCCAACCGCACGGCCATCGTAGACGCCATCGACTTGTGTCTTCGTGACTCGAGTACCGAACGTGCTACGGCGTTTGGCGTAATCGGACACAGCGACTTGACGTCGTGTGTGCTGAAGACGCAGAGCGAGTGTTTGAACCAAAACGACGATCATCCGCTGGACAATGTGTTTGACGATACTGATTTGTACTTGGAAAGCGATGTGGACGAGCAGCTCGTATTGCATGTTTCGTTTAACCAGGCTATAAAGCTGCACTCGATTATGCTAAAAGCAAATGGAGATCGTGCGCCAAAGTCGATCAAGCTGTTTGTTAACCGCACGGACGTTGGGTTCGACGATGCAGAGTCTGCCGAAGCTACGCAAGAGATTGAAATGTCAACCGATGTTTATGAGAAGGGAGGAGTCGTGAATCTGCGGTACGTGCGGTTCCAGAACGTCAATAGCTTGACTATTTTTGTTGCGGATAATCTGGGCGGCGACGATGTGACAGCTATCACGCAGTTGGCGTTTATTGGCACTGCCATTAACGGCGCCAACATCAGCGACATCAAACAAGACGATGGCCACTCGCACTAAATCCTAATAATTTTTTTATAAAAATGTCTTCGCCGCAGGTGAAAAGTATTTGTGGTGAATTCGAAAATACTTGCCAAATTTATAGCGAAAAAGTCCGTGTGTTTTCCTCTGGGGTTGCTTCTCCCATTAGCCTGCTCAAGTATGCACCGATAACAAAAGCCGATCATTGCAAAATGCTAACGACTTGGTTACGCGGCTTGTAGCAGAGGGAACTGACCCGGTAAGCGTAAGGATTCATATTTGGAGAGCAGATTCGGAGTTTGGTTTATACGGTAGTGGAATTTTGATAGAGTATGGATAGGTCACATGATATATATTAATGTTTATTTAATTAAAAGACGGGCTGGTTAAAATGTGGTCCGCTGGTACACGGTTTGATGCCACTGGTTGTGTACTAGCAATCCAAAATATTATCAACCAAATGTAAACGTGAAATTGGAAGAGTCCATTGGCCTATAAAGGGTTTCTTGTTTTGGTTCTGGTATTAGTGGTACATTATTGTTACCTGATGACTCTGCCATTTGTTGTGGTTCTGGTTCTGATGTCTGTACTGTTTCTGATGTTCGTTCTGGTTCATCTTTTTTCTTGCTTCCACAGCCTGGAATGCATCCCTTACCATGAGCCACACAACAGAACAAGACGAGGTTTCCAACAAACCCACCCACCAACGAACATACAAACAGAATCACCACACTTTGTCGGACTCCAGACACCAGTTTCGTTTCCGAGTCTTGGCTTTGTCGCTTGGCCACACTGCTTACTGGTGCAGCAAACGCCTCAGCCATATACAAGCATATACTGGCAATTGTTAAAACTGAATACATAGTTTATAAAATAATATTGGAATAGGTAAAGAAATAACTAGTGGCTTTTTAGTTTGCTTGGTTAAATAATTCCAAACTAAAAGACATCTTTAGGTCTTGGAATAAAGCAAAGCGAGTTTCTTTTGTGCCGAAGAAAATCGTGGTTAAAAGGCTGTGTCTTTTGCGTTAAAGCAAGATATTTGTTTAAAAGACGGCGCATGTTTGCTATTGTAAGTGTGCTTTTGTAACGCTTGGCGCTGTTAAGCATAGCTGACCATGATGCCATTTTTGTCTTTAGAACTAGTTTTATTGCGTTCTATACCAACTTATAACATCGTTTATTTATACTGCGTGTATTACACAAAAATAAGACTTTTAAAGTTAAAGAGTTTATTAGAAACTTAGGACAGCTTGTCCTTTAAAACCCCAGAGCTCTAGTAGCTCTGATAGAAACTATGCCCTAATCTGCTAGGGCGTTGTATAAGCACTGGCTGTTATACAACAGCATGACTCTTTAATCCTATAATTGTAGAGCCCGAGCTAACCATTTACAATTAACCAACCAGTGAATACTTTTAGCAAACTGGCACTACTATTGATAACTATAAAAACCATACGGTTTAAAAGGCCAGAATATTTGGATAATCGTGCAAAATATAATTGGCTAGATATCTACCAAGCTACTGATAACTCAAGAGTTTATTAATCTAGATGTTTATTAGAATTAAAGAAAACAAAATGAAGCAATATTAGCGGTTAACCCTGTAAATCTATGAAACTACACAGCAACCTTCTGAAGCTTCTTTTTCTTTGACAATAGCTGTAGCGAGATACACATCACCCTCATATGCAGGGATAAAATTAATACTCTCAAGTATGTTGCCAGACTCTAGGCGTACTCCATTATTAACTGTGTCTGATATAAATAATTTGAAACTGCGTAGAGAGAACATACTTTGTTCATTGATTTTATCTTTAATTGTTGCTTTTGTGTCATCACCTGTGACGAGTATTCGCATACCATCGTCTCTAGGATAGATACCTCCTCGAAACTCGATTTTCAGATATGTTTCTATTTCCAAATTGCCATTTTCAAAATCATCAACCTTCTCTTCTGTTTCCTCGGTAATATCACCTAGATTATAGCAATATCTATCTTCGTGCTTCATAAAGACTGTTAATAATAAAGGCTGGTGAAAATGACAATTCTAGGATACATAGAAAAAGCGGCTGCTTCCATGCGAGCCCTTTATATAGGTGTTGTAGACTGGCAAAAACCAGCGTTGCATCATCCTACCTGTATGTTAAATTGTCAAAGTCTCCAATTTTAAAGAACATTTTTTAGTCTTTACACATTATTGGCCAAAACAGAACATGTTGCAGTCACCCTTTGTAAGTAATAAACTAATGGCAAGTCAGCCAGTCGCTACGGCCTAGTCTCAGCCAGAAGGGGTCCACAGCCCTGACACAAACTAGCATTTTTCTTTCTTTATAGTTATAAAATACTTTTTAATAAAACTGTAGGCTACGTACCAGCTAAAAGAAAATGATTAAATTGTAATGCTGTCCAAGCACTTGCGTACAGCAACCACAGCACAGTCTGCCACCTGTGGTAGGCGCAACAGCTGTTTTTCTACATCTGTTGGAGCAACTACAAGTCTGCCACGCACATGTAGTAGGTCAGTCATACGTACTTTGATAGTAACTACGCCATCACAGGTCAGTGTACCAAAGTCGCCGGTATGAAAGTACGGTGACAAATCACGGGCTGGCTCGTCGCACGTAGCAGTGGCAGCCGCCAGACGAGGTGTGCTCCATATACACACCGTCATTTCCTGTAACAGTACACACCAGTAAAACAACCACACCCTATTTGACTTTCGACTCCATCTTCGTTTCCGAGTCTTGGCTCTGCCGCTTGGCCAGTCTGCTTACTGTCGCAGCAAACGCCTCGTTGGCCAAATACAAACACTGGTAATTTTAGATAACGTAGAATACATATTTTAAAGACTAGAAAAGCAAAATAGCAATGAAATAGGGAAAGAAAAAGCTAATAGATTTACTAGCATGTTCGGTTAAATAGTTCGTATGTAAAATATGTCTATAGTTTTTGGAATAAAGCCATATGAGTTTCTTTTATGCTTTAGTATAAACTTGTTTACAATTGTGTGTTTTTGTAAAGCCTGGTGCTCTTAAACATTTTGGCAGCATGCCGGGTTATACAATTTGTGTAGTGGCAGTTTAAACGTTAATATGGTAATAACTATCCATGATGATGTTTCTTGTACTGAACACTGTTTTGTTTGCTGCATGCTCAACGAATTTATAAAATATTCTATTTAAACTATCTTCCTCCTTAATCCTATAATTATAGAGCCTGAGCTAATCACTTGCACAAACTAACCAGTCGGTAGATACTTTATCAAGTCGGTACTGCTATTAACAGTTATAAAGAGCCATACGGCTTAAAAGACTGGCGTATCTGGGTTCTCATGATATAAATATTCTGCTAGATATCCATCAAGCTACTGATAACTCACAAGAGTATTATAAGTCTAGTTGTTTATTTGTAGTATAATAAAATATGTTCTGACTTCAAAATAAGTTAGTTTCCTATGAAAATACTACCAGACAACATGTCCTTATATG